>JAZHPH010000895.1:0-18332 GCA_037356405.1 Nasonia oneida | reverse complement strand
TACGAGATAGAACAGAACGAATTAGGTACCAGATAGAAATTAATAACAGGTTTCAGGCACTTGAAGAAGCAAACACATCGCCGGAGGGGAATGACGAACCGAATAGCTTATGGAGGGACATCGAAAAAACGGTAAAAGAGGCCGCGAACAAAGTACTGGGTAAAAAGAAAAAGCCAAAGAGCAAACCATGGTTTGACGAAGAGTGCGAACTCTGGTTTGAAAGGCGCAAAAAGGCTAAATTAGATAGCTTACAAAATAGAAGCGATAGGACCGTAGAAGAGTATTCTAACGTAAGGAAACAGACGAGCGCGATCTACAGAAATAAGAAGCGGGAGTATCAAAAGAATCTTATTAAGAGAATAGAGACTAACAGTAAGGAAAATAACCCACGCGAAATGTACAGAGGGATTAACGCCATCAGAAAGGGTTTTAGGAGTAGAGCGCAATTGATGAAGGATGAAAACGGGGACCTCGTAACAAATGACAATGAATTACTGTCGCTGTGGAAAAATTATTTCGATAAATTATTAAACGTGCACGAAAATAGCGAAGAATTAGGGGATGAAATTCACACTGCTGAACTCCACGTGGAGGAGCCAAGCTACCAAGAAGTAGAGGCCGCAATTAAAAAACTAAAAAACAACAAAGCCGCGGAAAATGACTCTATACCAGCTGAGTTACTCAAATATGGGGGCGTCGAGCTCACTTTCAAAATCTATAAACTAGTATGTGCCATCTGGAAAAATGAAACAATACCCGAAAATTGGAAGGAATCTATCATTATACCGATTTTTAAAAAGGGGGATAAGACAGACTGCAATAACTATAGGGGTATCTTACTTTTAGCAACGTGCTACAAAGTTCTGTCAAACGTAATACAAGCTAGACTCACTCCATTCGCGGAAGATATAGTAGGAGATTATCAGTGCGGATTTCGGCGCAACAGATCGACGAGCGATCAAATGTTTACCATAAGACAGTTGTTAGAGAAAAAGTGGGAATTTTGCGAAACCATACACCAACTATTTATAGATTTTAAAAAAGCGTACGACTCTATTAAGCGAAGCAAAATGTATCAAATTCTAGTACTTCTCGGTGTACCGAAAAAACTCGTGAGATTGATTCAAATATATCTGAACGGAAGCACGGGAAAGGTCCGAGTAGGCGGTAATATATCAGAACACTTCACGATACGCGACGGTTTGAAACAAGGTGACGGTCTTTCTACGGTACTCTTTAACTTAACGCTAGAGTATGTTGTTAGAAAAATGCAGGTTAGCCAGTTGGGCGCAACGCTTAATGGAACAACGCAGATACTAGGCTACGCAGATGACTTGGTTATACTGGGGGATTGTAGGGAAACGGTAGCAAGAAATGCGGAAATCCCCATAAAAGCGGCAGAGTATACAGGGTTAGAAGTTAGTGAATCAAAAACAAAGTACATGATTGTGGATAAACCAGGCATCTGTAGAGGGGAGGGAGATCTCAGAGTTGGGGATTTTACTTTTGAAAAGGTTAGCGAATTCAGGTATCTGGGTACGACCATAAATGATAGAAACGAGATTAATGTCAAAATAAACAAGAGACTCCATTTGGGTAATGCTTGCTTCTACGCCGTGAGTAATTTACTTAAGTCGAGGCTGTTGTCTAAAAACGTTAAAATAAGAATATACAGGACAATAATACTGCCGGTGGTTCTGTACGGGTGCGAAACGTGGGCTCTCACTAAGCAGGCGGACAACCGTTTTAGGGTATTTGAAAATAAAGTCTTGCGAAAAATATACGGGCCGAAGAAAGATGAGGAAACCGGGAAATGGAGGAGACTACACAATGATGAGTTACACAATCTGTACGCGTCACCAAATATTAACAGAATAATAAAATCGCGCAGATTGGGATGGGCAGGGCACGTAGCGAGAATGGGAGACGACCGTACGGCAGCGCGTGTCATGAAGGGCAGGCCGATGGTAACGCGACCTCTAGGTAGACCTAGACGTAGATGGGAGGACAACGTAAAAGCGAATCTAGTAGAAATAGGACGGGTGGGTGTCGATCGGAGAGGTGCATCTTGGGTGGGGTTGACACAAGATAGGGCAGCGTGGAAGGCTTGCGTGGATGAGGCGATGAACTTTCGAGTTCCAAATGCCACGTAAAAAAAAAAAAAGTAACAGCGGTTTATTCTAAAAAATTGTAAAAACATAACGTAAGAATATGAGAAAAAGATTTATAAAAAGTATGATTGTAACTGTATCAAAGCAGCAAAATATACAATACTAGAAATAAAAGTTTAAAGCAAGAAACGTATTTTGTTAAAGTTATTCTAAAAAAAACTACAGGTATAATACGTATATAATCTTGAGAGCGAAGCTTGAAGTATGATTAATGATCGTACAACTTACCTGTAAGGAAGTGCAATTGTAATTACACGAAAGCTTCGCTCAAATGTACCCACCCCTGAACCTTAACAAAATTTCAAATCTCTGAAAGTATGACAGGAGCGCGTGTGAGCGTGGAGAGAACATGTAAGATGGCACCATCTAGAGTGAGATGACGGGCATAGTGGAGATAAATTGCGTGGTTCGGCGAAGGTCGAAGGATTGAGAAATGACTACAGGTATAATACGTTTATAATCTCGAGAGCAAAGCTTTCGTGTAATAACGATCGCACTTCCTTACAGGTAAGTCGACACGATCATTAATTACATCTTGTATTTTGGAAATACTTTGAGTAATTTAAAATTAATATTATTGTTTACGCGTAATATTGATTCTGGTCTATACCATTTCATAAATTTTCAAAATCCTAACATAAAAAAAAATAAAAAAGCATTTCAGTCCTTTTCTAAAGTAAAAAATAAAATACTCAACACATGTAAAGTAAATAACATAAATGATGATAATTTTTTTGTTGAATTATCTATCACTAATGAGAATCTGTTCACGTTATTCTGCGCCTCTACCCAAGTTTTGCTTGCTAGTTTTCATTTAATGGCCACTTGTTTCCCAGCCGACCGCCCATGCTTAAAAGTACTCCTTTTATACCCATCCTTTTGGTGACTCCACCCCACTAACTGAACCCTACTTCTTTAACTGCCACAGCATCCATGTAATTCACACCCCACCCATATAAGTGTCTTCCTATACTTTCCATATGAATAACGCCTCTTTTAACTGACTTACTTATACCTAATGCTGACATTGTACTTGTTAAGATGGATGGATTTTGTATTCGTTTCAGATGTATTTTTCAGTATTATCCTGGTAGAAAATAGATCAACTTCGATGGTGAACGTGTGAATCAAATGGAGGCATTTTTTTTAAAGAACATTTGAATTTCTTATAAAAAATCTAACTTTATGGTAATTAGTTAACGCATCTACATTATAACATGTTTACCGGGAAAATTTTTTAAATATACCCGATTTTAATAAAAAAATAACCATGGTGGGAATTTTTTAATTACAAATTTTTGGAAGCTTTTGGACTAGATAGAATGTATTTTTTTAGGTATAGGATATGAAAATACATAAGGATCTTCATATTATAGATATTATATGCAAAAGTATATGCTTAGAAAAATCAACTATCATAGTTTTAGAAAAATATGTGACTTTTTGGGCACATTTTGTTTTACAATAATTTCAATTATCGAAATTAATGTATATTTCATGTTGTTTAAGTAAATATGATAACGAATAGCCAAAACGAAGAATTTATTTAATTTTTACACTTTTGTTTTTTATTTATAAAACATATCTATATTGCTTATTATAGAATATGTCCAACTAATTTACCGACAGGATTATTTTTTAAAGCTTCATCATTTTCCAGTTGTTTCTTTATATGCTTTCTGTTAACCTCAGAAACATCTAAAATTAATTTATTAAATTAAGTTAAGAAAGCTAATAAAATAAATATTGTAAATTATTTCATTAATAAATAAGACATTTTTAATAAAAATATTTGATACTAACGACAATAATGAACATCGTCACCCGTTGGTACAAAGTATGTGCCATCTTTATCTGGATGATATTTGATAGAATTAACACCCATTTCTGGGCACACATCTTCCTCACAACCTTCTTTTACAAGTGCAGATATGTTTTCATATTTCTGATTCCATTTGCGTCCTTTAAAACGACACTCATCAGAAATCCTGGTATGAATAGAGTCTGTTAACAATTCATGGGAACGACCATGGCTGCAAATGGATGATTTAACAACTAAAATAAATAAATGCATTCAAAATATAAGTCACATATCAAATATAAGTACCATAGCATATACAAAATCATATTATTGAATAGTGATACCACAACAGAATTTTACGTTCTTTTTTGGGTTACTAACTGTCAACTGGTAGCAAAAGAAAATCCCAAAACGTGGTATTAATTTTTGCACATCCTAATTGTATTTTTCCTCCATTGGGATAATAGTCAGCGTGACCTGTATAAAAGTTTTTATAATATCGATAGAAAACATTGCAAGTAGTAGGTTTTGGATTAATCATAATCTTACCTAATTGAGTGGGAAGTCCAAGTCCTAAAAGCAAGATATTTTGGGCATTTGTATGAATAATATCGACGTATTGCGCATCAGTCTTATCTAACTTCAAACTTAAATCGGCTTCCATAAAACATGGTTGAGCCGGATCTAAACCAGTAATTCTTTCTATCCTAAACTTTATCTTTTCATCTTTGTCTTGTTCTCTTAGGACGTATGAGGTGTGACCACTAATATGTGAACCTAAACTGTGTCCAACAAGGTATAATGAACCAAATTCTTTAGTCTCAGGCGAACTATCCAGTATCTTTCGCTTTACAATACTTAGTAGCCTAAAATACATTTTTATCATAATTTAAAAAATATGTAAAATAACATTGAATGACTATGCATTATAAACATGCGTCACCATATCATAGTTAATATAAATTATTAAGAAAGATTGTATATTTTGTGTTAATATTTTTCTCATCAGTAGATATAATTTAGATAATAAAAAAAGCATGTATATACTAGAAACTATACAGTATACAATATCATTTTTTAAAGTATTTTTTAAGTATTCTATCAGTGATAAAATTTACTATTAGTCTAGAATTTAAAAAATGACACCTTATTTATTGTAACATGGAAAAACGTCACATAAAAATGAATAGGTTTTTGACTTTTTTTAGAAAAATATGCTCTATTATTTGATACACAAAACGCTTCATATTAAGCAAAGATTTTATAAATATAGAAATGTGTATTTTACTTAGCAATTTCAGCCCCAACGATTTTTGTGCTAATTGAAGCTGACACATAATTCCACGTATTGCTGCCCTTTTGCCAATCTACAACGATGACATTTACATCTTCCTAGGAATAAATATGTTACATAAATAAATTGTTGAAAAACTCATTAAAAACATAATTAGTTTGCATAATATTGAAGGTATGCCACCACCCAATGGTAAAAGCGTCAGAATGCAACTCGTATGATGATTTTTATAATATACACACTTTTTTAGGGCGAAACAATTGTAAACCCTTGCTCATACATTTTTGGATGAAATAAACAGAATATAAATTCAAATAATATGTTACGTACCAATTTTAAAAATGCGTCTTTCATTTCCTGTACCCAATCTATTGTGCCGCTTGACATAAATCCATGTGTTATAATCACAGTTTTTCGGTTACTTTTGTACGGAAGATCATTTATGTCGAAATCGACACCATTATGAACTGTCACATTTCCCGATATATCGCGAGAATAGAAATAATATCTTACATCTTCAGCTTTTGTTTCCTGCGTGAAAAGTTTTTCCACTACATTTGCGAATAATGCAACAGGAATACCAAAACAATTTAATGTTTTACTTTTCAATTTAGAAAACTGCGATGATATTTCGTCAAAAGTAGAATTATCATTTGATGGATTTGTGCCTTTAGAAGTTTCTGATGACTGATTATTCGATCCCGGAATTAAATCAGTTATTTCAAAAGTCACGGAAGTATTCACGAGTAAAAGTAAGAATGTGGTTATAAAAAGAGATTTCAACATCATTTTATAATCTATACGTTTGGAAGATTTTTTTCTTTTGTGAGAATGGCAAGGAAATCTCAACAACTAACTAAGCTTAAGTCAAATCGAAAACTAAGAATCTCTTGTGCCGATCTAGCATTTATACCGTCTGTTTGTGAATAGTAATTTGTGCTATTTGCAAGTATTATTCATCAACCTGATAATATTTTACGAGTACTCATGTATTAACAAATGTTGTTTTCCAGACAGAATTCTCGCACGTACTCAAGGCAAGCCATGTGAATTTCAAGTTTTATGAATATTTTCTTAGATGTATGTATCTTGACACTACAATACGGTCGCGTTGGTACTAATACTTCCTGACTGATGCGTGAGCGCAAATCTTGCAGCTTATCAGCAATTTCATAACAATGCCACTAATATTTTTCCTTTTTTTAATGTAAATTGAAACAGTGATGCGCATACCGTATTTGAATGCAACTTCAAGAAAATCGAAATTTGCATGAAAATTAACTGACTTTAAAGAGGAATATATTGAAAAAATTATATACGCAATGTTAATCGGTAAAATAATCATCTAGCTAGCGTGTTCGTATTCAATGCTTAATTTTCTCTGATCGCAGAAATTCTTAGATTTATATTATAATACCTGTATTATAACGAAATTATGATGTTATCAACGTAAAATAAGATAATATTGCGCAACTAGGGGGTAACATAGGTGATGTTTTGAGCTGCAGAGTGAGGAAAAAACTCCCAAGGGAGTACATTTTTCTGGAAAAAATTACTCCCTTAGGAGGAAATAGTATATTGTGTACTCGTCTGCAGCTCGTAAACGCCCTCGCCTTCGGCTCGGGCTAACTCGCCTTGACTCGTACTGCAAACTCCACACTCGGCCTAAAAAAACCCGCTTAGCCCTTGGTGCACACCATATTTTTTGTAACGCATGTACTGATTTTCGCGTTTTTAGAAGATTTGCCAATGAATCGAAATTAGAGGGCGCAAATAGTATATTTTCGATACAAGTGCGCGAAGTAAGCGATTCGCGGACGGGTGTAGTTTGTCGTCCGAGCGAACCGGGGTGACAAAACACTCGTGCGAGGCTCGCTGACTCCGTGCACATGTATCGAACCATATTTTTTACACGACGTGCGCGAAATGCGGTTTCTCGGGCTCGTTTTTCGTTTAGCGTATGCGAAACGACGTTTCCATAACAACGGCACGTTTCGCGTCATATTATTTGTTTCGCGCACTAGTCAAAAAAACTGGTGTTTCGCGCACGGAAAACGAGCCCGAGAAATCGCGTTTCGCGCACGGAGTGTTAAAAACCAAATTCTTGGCGATTTGTAATTTCGACGACCGTCATATTCGAATTCAACAGCGCAAAATACGTACAGATTGATGATAAACATATATTCCGTAATAATATCCGCAAAAATCATCGTTTTGGCATACAATTGTTAAATAACAAACAATCTATCAAGTTTTTAGGTTTGAGAGTATCGCATCGAGTTCTATTCCCTAAAAAACATACAAATCGATGTGTCACACATATTCCATGAGAATACGCGAAAATCGATTAATTAATTTATTAAGCGAAAACGAATTAAGCGAAAACATTAATTGTTAAATAATGAATAATCTAATAATTTATTAAGATGAAAAATGTCAAATTTGAGTTCTGCGCCTCAAAATACATATATAGTTATGTATTGCCAATTATTACATTATTAAATGTAATCATTGGCATATTTCAAATTACCACGATGTATTCGCAAGTTAAGGCATCGTAAAAGGGTGCTGGCATCGAGTCTGTAAGTTATACCATATCACATGATCATTGAAGGAAGGTTTAAACGTGATTTTAGTAGTTTAAAGGGACAGAAGTTAAGAATTAAAAGATTATAGAAGGAAACAAAATTGTTAATTTCAACCATATATTATTATGTGGACATTACGGAAAGCAACCTGAATTCAAACGTAACGCCAATACTCTTCGAGCCAAAGAGAGTGGAAGCAAAGCCAAAGAAGCTTATGAAAAATTGTCAGCGCATAAAGTGTTTGAACTTGGGTTAATGGTTTTACCAATTTCACGTTGGTTCAGCTACAGTGCTGATGGAATAACTAAAATGAAAGATCAAGGTGAACATATTTTGTTTTAGTTTGTAAAAATGCTAGGATTATATTTGAAATATTTATATTTACATTTTTATTTTTTGAAACGTGACAATATAATAAGGAGGATATATTTGGTTCAGAATTTGCGACGGTAAGATCATCAAATAGTCATAAATTCATGCTCATACACTTAAGTAGGATTGATCATGCGATGATGATCGCTGTTAAATTAATATCACAGACGACTTTCTTAATAATTATGCGTTATACGCTCGTCAAATCTTGGGCGACGCTCGCAGCGCGGCCAAGTTATGATTACAATGAATCGACCTCGAATATTATTTTTATATTCAACATTTACTCACTGGCTGCTACGCAATTCAGATACTATCTTGCACAGGAATCTAGTGGCTATAGGTCTTGGTGTTTTGGATCTGATGCTTTCGTTCGCAGTTCGTCCTGGCGATGCTCTGTGCGATCTTCAGCATGCACTGCACTGGTCAGTAGCGGGCGCTGTCAAAGATATGATCGTGTGGTGCTCATCGTTACCAGGGTATGATCCGTCTATGATGTCGATAGAAGATTCGTTAGCTATGTCTCTGAGACCAACCGGTGTATCGCGTCGCTCTTATCCTCAGGCTAAAGATTGACCTATGCTTACACACAAAAACTATCGAGGCGAACATTAGTCCCGACTCGTTACAGCTAAGACTCTAAAACTTACCGCTTCTCAGGTTTTTGTGATGATCTACGCTTCTTATGCTCGAATGCGTTGCAATGTAAGCTGCTAGTATTAAGTCCCTTTCATGATTTTCTTTTTTCTTATCTGTTTGTGTTTTGCAAACTGTAGTTATTTTCGCTTGATTTTCAGCAGCCAAACTCTCAAATAGTTTTACGTGTGAATCTCTTTTGCTGTGAGCTTCTAAATCTGTTGGATGGGCTCGAAGAGGTTTACGGCAGAGTTTACAAAACGCTTGCTGATTAGCATTATGATTATCTCGAGTTTTTACCAACCAACCTATAAATAAAACGCGCAAGCATATAGTTTTTATTTCAACCTTTCTTTCGCTGTAAATTATGCTTATATATCAACACATTACACGTTTAGTAAAATTATTTTACCTTTCGCCCAAGTCTCGTTTTCCCATGACGAATTATACTTATATACTCTGACTTTCTGGGGCTTGGTGGCAGGTTTTGATTTTACTGAGACTGCTTTTCTTGTCGGCTATTTTCTTATTTTTGCATTGTACAAAATAGCACAAATTTAGTAGTACAATTCAAAGTCACAAATATCTTGACGAAATCACTGATTTTTGAACTTTGCCGGTTACCAATGCACAAACACACACGCAGATGTATTATAGCCGTCCGTTGTAAGTGTAAGTCGTGACAACAAAGGACAACGTATTTGTGTGCACGATGCACGTATAGACTTGTCAAGCATGTGTCTGTTCGTCCTTTTATATGTATATAGGTTATGGGCGCTGCTAACAATGTATGTATTTGGGATTGGTTCTCCTTCTCCATCTCCAAGCAGTATCCCGCGCGTGCGCAATCACCCGCTTCGGTGCGGCGCGCTTATATCGGTCTTTCGTTCTCGCGCGCTATTTAAAACGCTGGTAAGTAAAACGCTTCGCAACTTCGCAAGCCTAGTTGAAATAGCCTATAAAATAGCCAAGAAAGTACTAATATAGCCTAAAAAATCGCCCTCGCCATGATTGAAAAACATGTCGCCGCAAAGTAAGCGTGAAATCGCCGTTTTGGCTACAAATAGCTGAACCTGGCCACACGGAGACTCTCACAGCGTTCTGGCGACGCAGCGCGCAGATTTTCCTTAAACTAGTTCGCATCTCACACACACACCATTATTCTACACGCACACACGTACTTGGTTCTCCCTACTCTTCGTCTTGCTTTCTCGGTATCGAGGCGTCGTTTAAAATCAAATCAACTCTGGAGTAGGTACGATCCGTTACAAGTTTAAATGTCATAATAATGAACAGAATTTGAATATAAATGAAAGTAAACGCACTTTCAAAAAACATCCTCCTTATTAAATAAATAAAGATGTCGAGCAGATGTCTTATCTAGAACAACAGAAATATTAAATAATAAGATAAAAAGAATCAGTTACTTATTTCTCTTTCGTTTATTAATGTAAAGCGTAAAAAATATTAACAATTCTAACCTAATATATTCAGTATGTTTATTCATTAAATAATGAGTTCATACCAAATATAGATAATTCTTTATCAAACTTATGATATATAATGACACAAAAATCTTCAAAATACCTTTTATAGCTTTCACCTTCACACGCAGTGGAATTGTATCGTCCACTTTCGACATTAAATTGAGTATGTTGTCAACACTTAATATTTTCATGATGAGGGTCATCGGCGTAGATCATGTGATTGGAGAACCTCAGTACCTGTCAGCAAGATATGAGGTGAACCATTGGAGTGTGTTTTCAGCTATATTAAATGATTGAAGTTTTTGAATGAGTAGTGTGTGAGGGATTCTATCAAATGCTTTCGAGAAGTCAAAAAGGACAAGTATGGTGTACTGAAATTCGTCCATAGCCTGGCGTATGTCGTCCAGGACCCCAAGTAAGGCAGTCTGAGTGCTATGCCCCGCACGAAAACCTGCTTATCTGGGGGTTAGAAGGTCATGCTCTTCAAGATAATTCAACAGTTGCTTTGAAAGTATTCTCTCTTGTAATTTCGAGCACTCAGACAGCCGTGAAATGGGGCGAAGGTCCGACCATCGTTCAGTGGAGAGACTTTCGGTGTGGGAGTTATTAATGTTTTCTTCCAGAAAGCGGAAAAGGAACAGGTAGTTATCGACAGGTTGAAAATTCTGGTGATCGGTTACAGTATGTATGGGCGAAGGAGTGATAGGTGTTGAGTTGAGATTCCATCGCGGCCAATGGTCTTCGATTTGGCCGCGGAAAGAGCCTCTGAGACATCAATTAGACTGATGTGCTGGAAGGAAAACGGGATTGTTGTGAAGTGTTGAGGAGGGAGATGAGACGGGGGGCGAAGGTGAAGATGAGGTGGTGATGCATTTGATATTGATGCGAAGTGTGTGTTAATAACGTTTAAAGAAAAACGAGAGAAAGGTGAGGTGGTACGGCAGGAGATTACGACAGAGAGAGAGAGAGAGAGAGAGAGAGAACTACTACTACGGCAGAGAGAGTATACATAACGGTAAGCATACAAGTCTGTATATGTCTTGATCGTAAGCCGCGAGCACTGAAAAATTCTCGGGTCAGGATCTACACCGCGGTGAAGGAGCAGCGCCCGAGCAGCATTAAACGCCAGTATAATACCCAAACCACGCCTCACTCTGGGCTTGCTGAGACTGACAAAAGACAAGAATTATGGTTGATAAGAGTTCACATTTACGTCTGTACAGCTCGTGGTCGAGACTCAATATAGAGAAGAAAGAATAAAGCCGTTATTCCTTGCTTGTATAAGGCTCTTCCCTCTGACTACAAGGCTACTAAAGCTCCCCCCCCCCTTTTCTACACCTGCAACAATCGTATCGCGTCATTTTACCGATACAAAAGAAAGGATTGATGTAAAAACTAACATGACGAACCTATGTGGCGTGATGAAATTTTAAAATAGAAGGCACGCATACGCGCTCATATTCCGGTTGGACCTTGCTATGAATAACCCGCCATGTTGTAACTAAATTCATACCCGTAATACGTGTTAATTAATGCAAATACTTACTTGCAAAGGTAGAAACGCCAACACGCCGTCAAGCTGCTACGAAGTCATCACCGTAGGGGTCAACTGAAAAAGCTTTTTATTCCCTCGTGTATTTTTTGTCCGTCATTTACGGGAATAAAGTACCTTTATCCCCTCATTTGCGGGAGTAAAATTTTAAATTTTTTAAAAAATTGAAAAAAAATTTAATTTTAGAACTTTTTTTAAAAATTTCATTTGCATTGACTTAAATCCCACTTTTCAAGGGAATAAAGTGGTTACACAGTTTAGTCGTGAATAAAGTTCTATATGCAACTCGGGACTAAAGTCGATTATTCCCTCGGGTGATTACTCGTCGAGAAAAAACACGAAAAGTTAAGAACGCTTGAGGTTGTTGAGCACAGCACCAGACATCTGGACGGTTCAAAAGTTGAAAAGCAAAGGAAGGAGTGTGTATCACCGCTCGCAGCTCTGCAACCGTGCGAGAGCGCTGTCCCCGCCCCCCTCCCTCCACCAACCAGTACCTAATACCTAGACGTTTTGAACCGTATTGAAAACTATAAATAAAATATTGTTTTTATATACAGTATATTTGCCTGCTAATGTATGAGGTGGGTTTTGATAGATAATTTAATGTATAAGTTTTGAATGGGTCATTTATCCAAAAGTTTCCAGACCCCTCTGTTTCCTTTAGAGCGGCAGCCAGATAGGTTCCCGTAGCCTTTTTAAACGGAACGACTCCACCCAGGTTTTTCTAATGTATTTTTGCCTGCTGAATCTAAATTTCGAGGGTGGAGTGTAAAAAAAATGGCAGGTTATTTGTTATAAACAATTTTCCGGAAAATTGTTGCAAAATTTTTACTTTTTCGCACTAAAAACTATTTTTTTAGATTCCTTGTAAAATTTTAAGACGAAAGTGTTCTTATATATTTTTCCGTAAAATGCATCGTTTCTCTTTAAAACAAGATTAAAGCTTTGGAAATGCAACGGTTTTTTTACTTTTCCCATATGAATTTTCGAAACTTCAATGATTTTTCTACGTGAAACAATGCATTTTACGGATAAATGTATAAGAACACTTTCTTCTAAAAATTTTACAAGAAATCTGAAAAAATATTTTTTAGTGCGAAAAAGTAAAAATTTTGCAACAATTTTCCGGAAAATTATATCTTACGAACCATAGGGGTTTGAAAGCTGTACAATGAACTTATTGTTAGCCAAAACAGATAAAACACCTACTTCTTCCCAAAATCTTAAGTGCAATAAAGCCTTTTTACGTCCGTAATCAAGGCACGAACAAAATTTTTTTTTTCAGTTTTTGATTTATTATTGAAAAAATAAGTAGTCAAATCACTTGAAATTTTAATGGGATATAGTTTGACACATGACCCACCGACATGATTTTTTTTGTTATGATGTTTAGTTTCAGAGATATGAATTTAAAAAAAAATCACCTTTTTCATTTTATCTGCCGAACAAAGCGGTCGATCCCGAGGACCAAACGATGAAAAGTAGGTAATTGTATTCTCTTTCTAATGTATTATAGTTAAATTGTTTGTAACAATGGGATGATTTAAAAAAAGGTAAAATAGTGTTTTTCAAATATCAAAAAATAAAAATAGGCTATAAAAAAAATTGTTGAGAAAATAAAAAATAACTGTTTTTCCCGAATTCAGAATCCAAAAATATGTATGTATGTCAAATTTTATTGATATTGACGGAGTATAATTCCAGAAATATTACGGTATACATACACACACAGACACACACACGCGCGGGGATGCCGATACCCCGTAGATGACGCGTCTCCTGGGTGGCGGATAGAGGAAAGCTCATCGGCGCGTCGAGGTCTCCTCAACCGGCCGAAGGGTAGAGCAGAAATAAAATATGCTCCGCGGACCAAACAGGCTAGGGGAAGAAACCCCAAAGATAAATCAAACATGGATAGTGAGTTAATAACATTACTACCCCAAGCGGGTCAAGCCACAGTGCCCAGTCCCGCCGTCGATTCCGATCGGGTGAAAGCCCCGGTTGTCGACGATGGCCCCATGGATTTGGGGGGGGGGGGGGCAAACTCACCTAGAAGCCGCAGAGGTTTATCACCTGACCACTGCTGCATGTAGAGACGCAGGTGATATGGAAATGAAGGTTGATGCTGACAGAGATAAGAGAGCTGCATGCATAACGCAAAGGAATGCGCACTTGGATCGCCTTGGCAGCAGAATCGCTGAACTAATGGAGTATGTCAGGGGCAGACACAATGTGCACAAGCAAATTAAAGACCTTGCCCGAAGCATAAGAGCGAGCTATAAGAATCTCTGCATCGCAGAAGATAACTTACTGCAATGCCAGCGCCCGGGAACACAGGGGAGGGAAACCCAGTAAACCCCAAGTCTCAGATCCCGGAAGGCGGGTACAACGGAGGAAGTCCCAACTACTCCACAGGATAGAAGTGGAGGAAACAAAGGAGCCGATAATCAAGCTGAAAAGACAGCGTGGCAGGAAGTCGTCACAAGAAAGTCAAAGAAAAAGGCAAGCAAAGAGGATAAAAATGTCCCTGGCGTTACGAAACAGAACAGGGCCAGCAAGAATGGACAGAAGCGGGCAAGACCTCCCAGACCGGATGCTTTAATCATCAAGGCTGCAGAAGGAAAGAGCTATGCAGATATTTTGTCCAAAATGAAAGTGGCTCCGTCACTTAACACACTGGGGAATAGCGTAAATAAAATACACAGAACAGTTGCAGGCGATCTTCTGATAGAGCTTAAACGCATAAAAGAAGTCAAAACCTCGGACTTCCAACAAGCAGTTAAAGCGGTACTAGTGGAAGGCGCCACAATAAAAGCACTCCAGGAAGAAAAAACCATTGGAGTAAGAGATCTGGACATGCTTACCTCAAAAGAGGAGGTACTAGAAGCAGTACAGAAGAAATTGGCAAGGAGAACATCATAGAAGTCATCACGCAGATTGCAGTGATACGGGTTCCAGCTCAGTTAGCGGCTAAGATCACTAAGCTACAGAAGATCAAAATGGGATGGGTCAACTGTAGGATCCGGGCGTCTAACCACAAAAACGAGCCGCTTAGGTGTTATAAATCTCTAAGTTTTGGCCATATCGGTAGAAAGTGCACAGTAACTGAAGACAGAAGTAAGCTTTGCTTTAAATGTGGAAAAGATGGGCACAAAGCATAGGAGTGTAAGAACCAACCCAACTGTGTACTCTGCAAAGGAGACACGGGGGAGAAGAGTAACCACGCAGCTTGTAGCTATGCATGCCCAGTTTACGAGCTGCAGTAGAAGCCACTGACAGACAAAGAAAATGAAAATAGTGCAGTTGAATATGAATCACTGCGCGAGTGCACATGACCTACTGAGCCAGTATGTCCGTGAGACAGGAATCGACATAGCCATCGTCTGTGAACAATACAGAGACCTGGAGAAACCATCGTGCGATATGGACAGTACTGGTAAACCGGTGATATGGGCATACGGAGACGCCACTTTCCAGGAAAAAATGACAAGACGTAATGAAGGATTCGTACGCGCTAAGGTCGCAGGCGTACACATTTACAGCTGCTATGCTTCACCCAACACGTCAATAGAACAATTCAGATAACTGTTATACCAAATAGTACAGGATGCTGTAGAAAGAAAACCGGTACTGTTAGCAGGCGATTTCAACGCCTGGGCAGTAGAGTGGGGCAGCCAAAGGACGAACGAAAGAGGACAAGAGCCATTGGAAGTATTCGCCCTCCTTGACTTGGCCTTAGTTAACCAGGGATGTTCTTACACATTTCAAAGAGGAGACGCAGGGTCCATCATAGATCTCACGTTTGTCAGCAGCTGCCTGATTGGCTTAGTTAGATCGTGGATGGTGAGCGATCATGACACAAACAGTGACCACCAAGCGATAATAATGGAGATAAGAATATCAAAACAGAGATCCAACGGGAGGGCAACGACAAAAAGAGTCGTCTGGAAAACGAAGGATTATGATAGGGAGACATTCCTGCTGGCTCTAGAAGAAATACAGCTGTCTGGATCTGCGAATGATAAGGTCGAGCAGGTAATGGGAAATATTACCCGAGCCTTGCGACGCAACGATGCCAAGGAGAACTCCCAACAATAGACGACCGCCAGTATACTGGTGGGATGAAGAAATCGACGCGGCCCGCAAAGAGTGTCATCGAACCAGAAGACGGGAATAGCGGGCTCGGAAGAAATACTACAAGACTGGTCGTGGTAAAGAAATAGTAGACGCCCTAAATAAAGAAATAAAGAACGCTAAACGGATACTCAAGAGGAAAATCTGAGAGAATAAATGAC
Source organism: Nasonia oneida (assembly GCA_037356405.1). Lineage (NCBI taxonomy): Eukaryota > Metazoa > Arthropoda > Insecta > Hymenoptera > Pteromalidae > Nasonia > Nasonia oneida. Next base: position 2,136 of record JAZHPH010000895.1, on the reverse strand, counting down.
GGTGCCTGAAAGAGTTACAGGACGAGGTTGAGCTGGACCCCTGGGGGCGACCCGTAGTGGTCTCAAAAACAAAAAAATGGGACAAATTCAGTCTTAGATCGAGTATTCAGTAAAATCCATTTTTAAAAATTGAAAACATATCTTGATGTACCTAGGAATGAAATATGATACCGCTTTTTTGTATTATAAACCTGCATATAAGGTTAAAAAATCGATAAAGTTAACCAAAAATGCAATTATTATTTCCGCAATTTATAAAGTGATTGAAAACAAAAATTTATTCTCCAAATAAGTGCAGATATGGACTTTCGATGTATTTTTCGACGCTGAAGCCGAATCCGATGTCGTAAATGCAATAAATCCCAAATCAGTTGAATAAGGGTAATGATTTCACAAACTTTTATTTGGGGCGATTATAAATTTTACTTTAGTACCTTGATGTTTTTCTACTATGGTTCTCTCGATAACGTTTAATGTCTTTGTTTTTGCATTCCTGAACTTCTTCGAAAAACATGCCAATAGTAAGAACTACTGCTTATACAATTAAATGACCATGTATCAATATGGTATGTATTGAAGAAGGCATGTAATACCAAGGATACAATTCTACGTATCGCATTGCCGTTAGTTTGCAGTAATCTTTAAAGGCATTTATGTCGATTTTTTTTGAGATGACAAAACTCCAAGAAAAGTTTGAAATTTGCGCAAGATTTCATCAAAACCTAAAAAAATAATATTACATTTTAAACTTATTGTACTAGCAGTATTGTACTAGCTTTATATTGAACATTTTTATAGGTTAGAAACAAACTATCACGCGCGTCCCGCCATCTATCTCGTAATCTTATTGACCAATCGACGACCAATCAGAGAATGAATAGAATGATGATTTCTCTCTTTTTTAAAGTAGGATGTTAATAGTTTATTTCGATACAAACGTGAAAAAGTTGATTCTACTAGAACGTGAGATTTGTTGCTCGAGTGAAGCAAGATTGATGATCACATAAGTGTAGAATCAATATTGGCACACATGTAAAGCGTTATTGTTTAATGTTATTTAATTATATTACTTTAACCTACAAATCGGAACATTGACATAATTTCGTGGCTCTCGTAGCATAAAACATTTTTCGACACTAGTGGATAACTTCATATTCAGCGCATGTATCTTTTCTCTTTTACTTCGCTTGGACGAAATACGTTCTATGCACTAAAAATCCGACTTATGCACGCACAACTGTCAAAAATTATTATGTACAAATATAAGTTTATTGCTCAAGTAAAAATATGAGGAGGGATAATTATTTTTATCACGTGTAACTATTATTTTACAAATTCAATTATTAATTCCAATATGTTGATACTCTAAATAATGTTTATGATAAAATAAAAGTGCTTAAATTAACATATGAGTTTTACTAATAACTAAAAAGATCCCAAAAATAAGAATTTTATCAAATCGTGCAAGAAACATATGTTATAATTTGTATCTTTTATATGCCTCGAATCACATTTATAATTTATCAATATAAAAATATATGTTAAATCGTGAGCCTGGAAGGACACCAGCACTCGTGTGCAGAATCAGGAAAGCTGAATTATGCCGATACAGCGCATACGCATGCCATTAGGGCACACAATCGTGCCGAATGAGAGCGGTCTGAGCGAAACCGATGCAGCACAGATCCGGTGCTGTTTTGGCACCAGTTCTTGTGCTGCGCGCTGGCTCGTTCGCAGCGCGCTCTCTCCGAAGCATGCGCGCTCATAGTGTCACAGAGGCATTTTTCCATTCGGTTCACTGAGAGAAAAGAAACATTGCAGCAAACATATATGTTAACTGTTAACATAGGCATGTTCGATTTGAGCCAATAATACGTATGTTAATAGTTAACGTAGCTATCTTATATGACAAATAGCTGTATGTTAATAGTTAACATATGGCTGCCCTTTCCGATTTCTCATAGACTTTATGAAGTAATCAAATAAAAATTATTAGAAAACACACTTGTATGAATTTTATTAATGCTGAATAACTTTATTTATTTTTTTTTACGTGGCATTTGGAACTCGAAAGTTCATCGCCTCATCTACGCAAGCCTTCCACGCTGCCCTATCTTGTGTCAACCCCACCCAAGA
>JAZHPH010000894.1:0-18353 GCA_037356405.1 Nasonia oneida | reverse complement strand
TATATATCAAACATTGTTTACTTTCTTAATATTTCAGAGTTTAAACACTTTGAATAAGTAAAAATTTTTTCGTAATTAAACTTTTCCGACGTTTTAAGATTTATACACTATTGAATAATCTTATGTTATATGTTCTTAACATTTTACGTAAGGACTTACTCAAGACCTTAAAGCAGATATTGCTTAAGATTATATCCATGATTTATCAATTATTTTGAATCACAAACTGACGTAAGATCTTAGATAAGATCTTGAGTAAAATATTGAAAAAAAAACTTTTTTTCTGCGATGGTAACCAGATCTTACATAGGATCTTGTGTGAATTGTTTTATAAATTCGCTGTTGAAGATAAATGATCTTAGGCTAGATCTAATGCAATATATGATATATTATTGGTTAGGAAATTATTAATGAATGAAGGACATTTCAAAATTGTACAAGTACAACATCCATATAATAAAATAAAGTTTTAAATTTTAACTACAATCATTAACGAAAAGAATATGGTACTTGATGTTTTGTAGGTAACAGTAACCTATATTGTATCTTTTGAATTCTTAGGATCTATTTTTTATCTTCCTTCTGGTCAACTTTCGGATTCATCTTCTGATTCATATCTTAATTCATCTTCTGATTCATGAGAATCAGAATCTCTATCTTGAGTATGTGATGGTATAATAATTAAATTTTCCACATCTTCAGATAAGCATTTGTGATTTTTATGAGATGTTGGCCTTGACAACGTTATAAAAGGATCTGAATTAATGAGTAACCTTTTGAACATGCCTGTGTTTGTATTTACCCTAATGCAAAAGAAACACTAAAATTTACTTTAATACTTTTCTAAAAAAACTGTAGAATAATTAAAATTATATATGATTTGAAATATATACCGAGAAGTTTTCCTTGAAAATCTATCTCTGAAGCGTTTTACAAGTTTGTGGATGCTTTCTTGTGCTTCCTCTGACATCATTCCATTTGGTAACGCAAAGTTGTCAATAATCGCATGTCCGTGAATCAAAATAACATGTATCGAAGGTGGCATATTATACCAGTTGTATTTATTTATATACAATTTTGCTGTTTGAAAACAATATTCATTGAAGGCAGCTGTATTAATTCTATTACTACTTGATATAGTGCCCAAAATGGTTTGAAACTTTTTCAATAAGGCGATGTCAAATTCTAAAATAGTTTTAATATATTTTAGTGCTATCAACATACAATTTCTTAACGTTTTTGGCTAACAAGCTATATTTTATTTATATTTTAATTGTTAAATTAAAACGCTTCATTTTAATCAGTGTCTTACTCTCAAAAATAAATGATAATCATTCCATTTGTTACAAGATTGGTCGTTGTAACTATCTAATTCTCGCTCACAAATTGGTTGTTTATTTTCCCGCGCGATCTTTACGTATGGATAAATTGTTAACTTCGAAAAATAAAAATTAAGAACATATGACAAAAGTGACTTAAGCACGTTTCAAGTCACAATTAATTTGTTAACAAACGATGCACTAGCCCAAAATGATTTTGAGTGCGTTTATGTTTAAACTTCCGTAGTAACATTAGTAATATTCTTTACTAACTACTTACCAGTTACATTTGAAACAATATCAGGGTTATTAAAAATGTTCTAGCTGTGTTTCCGTCATTTGTATTTCCAAAGTTTTGAGTAGGAGCATCAACCAATATACCTAACTGACTTAATAGTTAATCTTGTATTATTTTTTTCCTTTTATTGATAATACTCTGTTCTTCTTTTGGAACCTACGATAAGAAAAAAAAGGTAAAATGACATATATTAATCTATTTACATAGAACTAGTAATATTGTTCGTATTTATAAAAGTGCAAGATTTACTACTAAATTATAATGTCAAAAAGCTAAAAATTTATAAATTTCATGAATTTCTAAGCTTAGAATCATTAACGCTATAAATTACATTCATACAAGAAAAAACTAAGGTGTCATTTAATGAAATCTGTTTTTAAATTATTTGATTTTGCAACTATTACATTAGTTACTGTTAGTTACTACTCTTTTAGTTACTGTTTCTATCTTGACAGATTTTTAATATTTACTCAAAATTAATGTTTGGATTATAGAGCTACCAAATAATCACATTCATGTACTTACACGCCACTTTTTAATGTCTAAGCGGTGTGATATATGCAGTACCAATTCCATAAATCGGATTCGAGCATGCAACACAGAATATCCGTAGTTTAATGCGTTATCATTAATTTTTCTTTGTACTACATTTTCCAAACTATTAAGTTCTGATATAGTAGCATCTATTCAGCGCATTGCAAATCTAAAATTATTATTATATTTTCATATAGATATTTAAATTATTTTCGATAAAATATATTTAGATGAAAATGAAGTTGATTTTGTAAAGTTTACAACCCAACACGTTTAAACTAATTGGGTAGAATAACGTGGATTATCTACCTATCCATGCTGGTAAATATTGATTCTACTTTAATTTAACGTGGATATCTGCATAGGCTATTCACTTAAATTTTCAAATAATATTAAAGCGGGGTTGATAATAAAAAACAAGGAGCTTTTAAGGTACAAAATAGTTCATATTGGTTGTACCATCTAAATGGTACTGCGCAAATTCAACGACGAATCAATTGTCTCACCAAGTTATAGACTTGTTATAATTAAATATTCTCAGAAATTAATGCAAAGAATTCATGTAGATTAATTTAGTCAGATAATTCATGCAAATATCCACGTTGAATCAATGTGAATGAACATGGATATCTATGTGGATAATCGACTCGTTATTTTCGGCATAAAAATAGCGTATGACGAAATGTTTGCTTAATCAATTTACCCTAACGATTGTCCTAAGTAATTAAGAAAATTGTTTGCCATGTACACACCTTCCCATCTATCATCGTAAGCTTTAAATCGTAGGATATTGAGCATCCTGTAGTTTCAAAGCTTTTTAGCTCTGAAATTTGCTTTTTCATATCTTCTTCTTCTTGGATACATAAAACATCCGTTTCTTTTTCGAATATAATTTTGATTGGTCGACAAAACTTTGGTGAAGATGAACTTTTATTTTCCCAATATACTAAGTTACTTTCCATATCATATAATTTTAGAGGCACGAATGATGAACAAAAAATACTATTGAATTTTGCATCTTTGTCTTCAGCCTTTTGCTTATAAACGTTAGCGTTTGTCCCGTCAAAATCATATTTACCAAGAAATACTCATTTTTTTTTGTAGCCGTTCGATCAAATTTGAGATTTAAATAATTTAATAATCGTTTCAGTGAATGACTTAGTAAGTTTTTTAGATAAACTTCACATTTTGTTTCCGTAACTATTAAATCATTCGGATAAGACTCATTTTTAGCTTCTCTAACCTAAATAAAACAATTATAGTCATTTTGCGGGATAAGGCCGGAATGAAAATTATATTTGAATTTATTTTTGTTTCCTAGGTGAAAATATATTTACCTAAAAAAGCTAATGAAAGCTAATAAATTTTATTAACAATTATGTGAATAATATTATTTTCACCAGGGTCTCCCAAAGAAAGATCTTTAAATCAACATTTTTTTATGTAAAAAAAATAGTTTGACCCAAGCTGAACGAATCTGTTTCTCTTAAAAATTTTGTAAATTGCGCGCATTATTGATATTTAAAAATATAGGCACTACAACTATTTATTTAAAAATCTTACCTCGTTATAAGGTGACAAAAAATCGTGACCATATTCTAGCGCAACATCTCTTATTGTTTGATAAACTTGTTTAGATAAATTAGTATCGACCATTAATGACAAAACTCTTTCAGGAGGCAATGCGTACCAGATCTTTTCTTATACGCATTTTCAATATTTATTGCATAATAAGGATCAACTATCTTAGAAATCAATCTGACACCAGGCGAATTATTGTCCAACTTAAATTTTTTTTTTCGCTGCTTCATAAACTTCTTCAGCGCTTAACTGACCGCACAAAGCTGTAGTTCGTCGTCTTTTTGTTGCTTCTGATGCCTTATTACATGAAACTTTATATTTTTGTTCAGTCGTTTGTATACCTTCAAAAAATATATAGAAATAAAATATTTTACAATATTATAACATCATAATGTTTAGCATTCAAATATAAAACTACTTTTAGATACATTAATAAAAACAAAAATCAAGTTAACCATAAAAAATGTCAGTTTTTTAAATAATCATAATATACTGATGAATATATCTTACCTGCTTTAGTAGCATTTTTCTCAATTTGCACTAAATTAAATTCGACATCTTGTTTAAGCCATTCAGCATATTTATTTTCGAAAACACTATAATTTCTTGTATTTTTTGGGAGAGTAGATAATCTACGCTTAACATTGTTGAAGAAATTTTTCCATAATATTAAAGAGACTTCAGTCTTTTCGGTAACACTTAATTCTAAACTATTACTCAAGTAAGACACAACTACATCAGCTTGTTTTGCAAAATCTAATGTATAATTATCTTTGAAAATTAAAAAAATTTCTTGGCGTTTTATATTAAATGAATGCATTTTCAAGATACTGTTTGTGATTGCAAACAATCGTTCTTAACCAAGAATGAATTTGAAATGAGTTTTCATCAGGCAAAACTAAACTACGAGGATTGATTTAAAAACATAAAACTATGTATTTTTGACTTTTACCGCGCATTAATAAATAACATCCAGGAATATCCTACTCTAAGCTAAATGAAATACTTTCTGCGAAAAATAATAAAATAATTTAATAACGGTAGTTCTAAACGAGGCTATAAACGATTATTAATGAAAGCATAGTTACAAAAATATCATAACTTGTATTAATATTGTCAAGTTTTGATAAATCAAATAATAAGTTTTATATTACATTATACAATATTTTTCTTACATAATGTATAAATGCTTCCCTGAAGAGCTATGAATTAATTAATTAGTGCTGAAAACCCAATCATTGCCAAAATTGACATCTTTGGCTCCCTACCATTTTGGTAAAAAGAAATTTAAAAATCTGAAAAAATTCAGGTGCACTGGAAACTGTTTCTGGAACATATTTACCGTAGGTTTAAGAAGCAACAAATTTTTGATCTTTGATTTGACCATGAACGACCTATATATACATATATATATTTTTGTTATTTATTGTATATAAGTGCACGCTAGTAAATACTGTGCCCACATCTCATTTATTATGGTTAAAAATGTAAAATACAACTACCTGACTCCGGCGGTACTCCGCTAGTCGAAGTCAGGTCTCGGCTGCAGCGTCTGCTTACGCTGGCGACGACGCTGTCCAGCGCGTGGCGCCACAGCTACTCCCCCGCCAGTGCCGGACGTGTATTGCGTCCGGAACGACACCGTTTTCCTTGGCCTGTTGAGGGACAGACTGGCGGAGGGCGGCGGCGGCGGCGATGTTGAAGGCGCCGGGACAGGCGGTGACACAGGTGGTTTCGGCTGTGTGGACGGCGTGGGCGCTGGATGCGCCTGCGTGGATGGCCCAGCTGGAAGACCCTGTGCGAGTGGCCGTGCCTCGGGCGCTGATGGTGTTGATGCCTGCGCCGATGGCGCGGCTGATGGAGCTGTCTGCGCCGATGGCGCGGCAGGTGGAGGAGCCGGAGTCGCTGAAGCTGGTGAGGCCCGCGCAGGGAGCGGGGCGTTGGTAGGCGGTTGATCGGCTACCTCCAGGTACGCCGGCTTGAGGGAGCTGGTCGAGAGGGTCTTGGCCTCGCCGTTCACCTCAACCACATATCGCTGGTCGTCGAGGCGTCGCAGCACCCTGTGTGGCCCCGTGTAGGGCGGCTGCAGCGTCGTGCGGACCGCGTCGACTCTCCTGAAGACGTGCGTGCAGGCGCGCAAGTCGCCGTGGAAGAACGGCGTGCGAGGCGGTAGGTGCCTGGACCCTGGGGCTGCCCGCAACCGGCCGATGGGACCACGCAACTCGGCGACGAAAGCCGGCGCATTCGCATCTGGATGACTAGCTGAAACAAAGAAGTCTCCTGGGAGAGTTGTGCCGAAGAGCATCTCGGCAGGAGAAGCCTGAAGATCCTCTTTGGAGGTCGTTCTGAGGCCCAATAGGACGGCTGGAAGGGCCTGCGGCCACGGTGTTGGTGCGCAGCACATGAGGGCCGCCTTGAGAGTGCGGTGCATCCTTTCCACCAGCCCATTGGCCTGCGGGTGGTAAGGTGTTGTGTGCACCCAGGCTGCGCCGATGATGTTAGCGAGGGCGGCGAAAAGGCGCGCCTTGAATTGCGGGCCCTGGTCCGTGGTGATGGTGAGCGGCGTCCTGAACGAGCTGATCCAGTGCTCGAGGAAGGCTCGCGCGACCGTGTCTGCCTGCTGGTCCGGAAGAGGGATGGCGTGCGGCCACCTGGAGAACCTGGCGACGATGGTGAGACAGTACTGGAAACCCGAGCACGATGGGAGCTTGATGAGGTCCAGGTGCAGGTGGTCGAAACGCGCATCCGGGGCCGCGAAGTCTCCCAGAGCTGCTCGATTGTGCCGGTGGACCTTGGAGTGCTGGCATGGCTCGCAAGCGCGCGCCCAACGCGCAATCTCCTTCCGCATGTGTGGCCAGAAGTACTTCTAGGCAATCGTCCTCTTCGTGGAACGGACGCCTGGGTGGGAGAGCCCATGCAGTGCCTCGAAGACGGTCTTCCTCAGCTCCTTGGGGATGTACGGCCGAATTACATTTCCGTCCACTGCGCAATATAGGGAGGAACCCTCGATGTTGAGGGCTGAAGTTTTCCGTCTCCGGTGTCAAGCAAGTGCGGCAGGTCTTGATCGCTCGCTTGCTGCTGGGCGAGGGTGGTGAGGTCCAGGCAAGCCGGCATCTTGATCGTGTTGACTCTTGACAAGGCGTCTGCGGCGATTTTGTTGGGGCCCTTGACGTACGCCAGCTTGATCGGGAACTGGAACATGTAGTCGAGCTGTCTGGACTAGCGAGGCGAGGCTTTTTCCGGTGGCTGCTGAGCTGCGAGGGACAGCGGCTTGTGGTCCGTGTACAGGGTGAAAGGGCGCCCCTCGAGGATGCTGCTGAAATGCTTAACCGAGGCGAATGCGGCGAGAAGCTCTCTATCGTAGGTGCTGTAGCGCCTCTCGGTGTCTGAGAGCTTTCTAGAAAAGAAGCCTAGTGGGCGCCAGATGTCTTCCCTCTCGTACTGCTCCAGGGCAGCACTGATGGCGACGTCGGAGGCGTCGGTGTAAAGCCGTAGAGGGGCCTCGCGACGCAGAAAGGTTGTGGTAACTGCGTCTGCGAGCGCTCGCTTCGTTTTCTCGAAGGCATCTTGTGCTTCCTTAGTCCAGGCGAGAGGCTACGGTTTCTTGCACTGCGGCTAGAACTTCAGTAGATCGTTGAGGGGTGCGAAGAGGCGTGCAGCTCCAGAGATGCATCGCCTGTAGTAGTTGACAAGCCCCAAGAAACGACGAAGTTGTGAAGTGTCAGCCGGCTGCGGAAAAACTTGGATTGCCTCGACTTTGCCTGGTGGTGGACTACAGCCATCTTTAGAGATGCAGTACCCGAGATAGGTGACTGAAGCTTTGGCCAGGACGCACTTGTCCTGATTGATCTTGATGCGTGCCATGCGTAGAGTGGCGAAGAGGACCCGGAGATGCTCCAAATGCTGCTCTCGACCCCTGGATGCAACGACTATGTCGTCCAGATATGCTCGCGCGAACGGCAGGTCGCGCAAAAGATGATCCATTGCGCGTTGGAGAGATTGTGCTGCGTTGCGGAGCCCCATCGACGAGAGAGTAAATTCGAAGAGCCCAAAGGGGGTTGTAATCGCCGTTTTGTGCGCGTCTTCGGGAGCGATCGGGACTTGATAAAAGGCCTTCTTCAAGTCTATGACTGAGAAGGTGTCGCCTTGTAGTTCCAGTAAAAGGTCCTCTATAACTGGGAGCGGATATCTGTCATGGACGGTGCGACTGTTGAGCTGGCGATAGTCGCCCGAGATGCGGTATGAGCCATCGGCTTTCTTGACCAGCTGTAGAGGGCTCGCCCAGGAGCTGTCTGATAAACGGACGATGCCCATCTCCAAAAGCGCTCGAAATCCTGCACGCGCCGCCTCGAGCCTCAGCGACGTCGACCGTGATGTTGACTGCGACGGAGAAGACTCAAGCTGGAAGACTTGCACCGGTGGTATGGTGTGAGTGGTCGGCATCGAGGAGCTGTCTGTGATGGAGGTCGACAGCGAGGCCGAAATGTGCCAGAAAATCCGCGCCTAGGATGGGATCACTGACATCGGCTACGATGAACTTCCAGCTGAGTGGTTTGGCCAAAGCGAGGTCCAGCGTCAGCAAGTGAGTGCCGTAAGTATCAATCGCTGAGGCGTTGGCTGCACTGAGGGTGAGAGGGCTACGTCTTCTCGTCTCCTTGAAATGTGAGAGAGTCAGCAGTGAGACGGCCGAACCGGTGTCCACCAGGAACCTGAATTTTGTTGACTGGTCGGTGATGTGCAAGCGTCTCTCCGTGACTGCGCCTACCGCTTCGGCTTGCGGGGGCGGAGGCGCCTTTAGTTTCCCGGGCCCGGGGTGAAAGAGCAAGGCTGCTTACACTGTACGGCCTGCTGGCCGAATTTCCGGTGGTACCAGCACATGTCGTCGCCGGCGGCCGGGGGCGAGAGCGAGAGCGCGCTCTGCCTCTGCTGTTGCTGTTGCTATTGCTGATGTTGTTGCTGGTGTTGTTGCTGGTGTTGTTGCGCACGAGGGTCTCGAGCAGTTTGCTCTGCCTTTGCGAGGTGGTGAGGAGCTGCGCCAACGTAGCCTGCAGCGCGGCCATGTCCGAATCCGGCTGCGGCGATGCCGTGCGAGACGAGACGCCGCTCGACGAAGGTGTTGAGAGTCGAGAGGCGACGGCGTGGACCTGCGGCTCTGGAACCATGGCGAGGTCAGCCAGGTGGGCTAGTTCCTCGAGAGAGCTGGTCTGCAGGATTCGGAAGAGCCGGCTGGTGTGCGGCGGTAGGAGATCGAGCCACTTGACCTTCAAGGCCTTATCCGAAATCGCGTCGTTGGCGCAGCAGCTGGGATGGAGTGCGGTCCTCCAGGCGCACTTCGTTCAGGACCTGGTGAAGCTGGGTGTCGGCTGAGGTGGAGAGGCGACGTAGCACCGCCTGGCAGAGGGCTGCGTAGCGGTTGACGGTTGGAGGCTGGAAGATCAGGTCCGACAGCTCCTCTGCGATGTCCTGGGGAAGCCGCGCCACCACGGTGTTGAATTTGTGGCGCTCGTTCCGCACTCCCCCGGCCTCAAAAGCTGCGTTGACCTGTGCGAGCCACAACACATACCCCGGCGGGGGGACTGGTATCGTTTCCGTACCATTCGCTCCCGTTAGCGAGCTCTGAGGCCCCACGGAGGACTGCTGCCCGGTTGGCGTACGCAGCACCATGTCTGGATTTGAAGTTGTCTCGGAGTGTAAAAAATTGAGCGCGCGGCGCGCGGCAAGGTGCTGTGAGGTCCGGGAGCCCTCGCACGACACGCGTGGTGGTAGCGGAGCCAGCGGAACGCGCGCGGTGGTCGGCGCGCTGGCTCTACACGGCGCGCAACGCTACCGGGAAAATGGCCGCTCGCGCGGGAGGGCCGGGGCGGAAGGCGAGAAAGCGCGGGAGACGACGCGAGTTGGCAAGGTGACCGACTGCGTGAAGCGCGGCGGCGGCGCCGGCGGCACGCAACAGGTATACGCGGCACTTGAAATGAAAGAGCGACTCAAGGCCGCGAAAAGACTATACCTGTTGCGGGGCGAAAAACCTGATGTGATGATGCTGCCGCCGGACGCTGCCGATGATGATGGCGAGATGTGGCCGCCGCGCTGCCGCTGAACTGCGCTGCTCGGCCGATGTTGTTCCGCCGATATTGATGGCACCTCCTGGCTGGGACCCCGGTGCGTTGGTGCGTTTCACCGCGATGCTCTGCTGCTGTGCCTCGTCCTCGGGGGTGCGGCTGCTCTCGCCGCGTGGTGTGCTGTAGGCAGGGAGACGACCGACGGGGCCGCTCCGCGCGCACTCCAGCTGTAGAGGGGCTGGAGGCAGACTCCCTGCTGCTGGTATGCCGTGCGGCGAGGTGCCTCTGATGCTCGCTTGGTGTTGCTCCGGTGAAGGGCGGACGACGGGCCGCACCGCGTGCTCGATTGAGGGTCACTTCACCGGCGGCGAGATTCACCGGGCTCGCGCGTGCCACCGCGCGCGACTGCGCTCGCTGCTCGATGCGAAGTAAAAAGTGGCCACCGCGAGCTGTAAATGGGCTGCGGCGTGCCGTATGTCGAACGGTAAAAAAAAAGTTCTTTCTCGGCTCCGCGCGGTACGGCGAGAGAGAAGGATGGGCTGGCCGCCGAGAGTAAGAGTCGCGTGGGCACAGGAAGGTACAGGAGGAAAAGAAACTAACACTCCGATGTACTGCTACTCAACTCTGACGACTTTATTTAACAATACTAATACTGACGAATTTGAGCGTGTGCTCAGGCTGGCGGCCAGTCCCAGAATGGCGACCGGGTGCGCGCTCCCCGCTAGCCACGGCGTGGCGTCGGCCGGACGACATTTTGAGGCTGACTCCGGCGGTACTCCGCTAGTCGAAGTCAGGCCTCGGCTGCAGCGTCTGCTTACGCTGGCGACGACGCTGTCCAGCGCGTGGCGCCACACTTATATCAAATAGAACGTCCCTAGAATTTGGGTGCATAAGGTAAATTACTTCCGCTCTGTCTAAGGTCGCCAAAAATGATACATTTTTCAAAATTACCACATTTACGTTTGAAAAAATTTTTTTTCGATTCTTCATACAAATTTGAAAGAAAATTGTTCTTATACATTTTCTTGTAAAATGCATTCCTTCTTGTTGAAAAATCATTGAATTGTTGAATTCAATATTTTCAACCTTAATTTCTAAAACTTAAATAATTTATCAAAAAAAAGGAATGCATTTTACAAAAAAATGTATTAGAACCTTTTTTTCTTAAATTTGTTTGAAGAATCGAAAAAAAAATTTTTCAAACGTAAATATGGTAATTTTGGACTTTTTGACTTTGGACAGAGCGGAAGCAATTGACTTTATGCGCCTAAATGATATAACTACTAAAATTTCCGCACTATTACAAGTCACCAAAGTGCGTACAAAAATTCGATACACCTTAATATATATGTATATACATCATCTAGAAGAAGCTGAAGATCTTTTATTTTCCAGACCTACTACTGATACGATTGCAATAAAGCGTTGGGAAAGTCAATGTGATCTATGTATAAAACAATTACGTAACGTTTTAAAAGATAAACTACTTTCTGTCTCTCAAAAACAATCAATTTCTTATATGATCGTAAGTGGCACTTTATTACACGGCGCGTAGTGCCTGAGTGTAGCGAAGGCGATATCGCAGCGCCGTGTAATAAAATGCCAATTCAGGTTACAAGTTTCGTATACTATTTTATAGCATCTACCTGCTCTAAGTCCGCTATGTCACAAATATCCGTGACATAAACGGGGACTTAAGTGCTATAAAAAAAATTGTGAAAAATGTGCATGGTGATAGAAAAGGAAAACGTATTGGAACAAAGCACTTCAATACAAAAAATATTGATATTTTTGCAGCATCTATAGTTAAACAGTGGTTTATTGATCACATCATGGAACCTCTTCTTACTAACATAGAGAAGTTAGAAGTGCAAGATCCTGGTTGACTTTGCATTCAATTATCAATATACAAATTAATATAAATGTATTTAATCCAATACGTACTGATAGCTCGTATATACGTCTACCAGAATTTTGGATTAGAAAATAAGCATGCATAAATGTTAAAAATTTTGACAATCAATGCTTCAAATGGGCAATTCTATCTGCCTTACAACCTGTTCCATCAAAAAAACATCCAAATCGAGTGATAAATTATTATTTTCCATACGAAGATGAACTTAATATAAGTGGAATCAAATTTCCAGTTTAAAAAAAATTCCAAAGTTTGAGAATCAAAATTAATGGAATTTTAATAAATGTTTTTGGACTTAATAAGAAGACTATGTACCTCTCTATCTGACATCATAGTAAAGAGAAAACCATGTAAATCTTTTTTACTCACAAAAGTGGAGACTGACTCTTTGGAAGAGAACATATACTTTGTGTATATAAAAAATCTGTCTTGCTTAAGGTTAGGTTCTGGTGAATTTTCTAACTTTTTATAACGTAGTCACATTTTCTTAAATTTTGTACTCCTATTCGGTACAAAAAAAGAGGAAGATTTGTAAATTTTGAGCCATATATATAGTATATTATTCAAATCATTGCAAAAAATAGTTAAAAATTGGGCTAACTTGCAAAGGTCTCTTGCGCACTGCTTTTTAACTAAAACCAAAACTCTTACGGCAAATGTTTGCATTTATTCGAGAATAAAATTTCATAATGACCAGATTTTTAAAAAAGTCAATTAATACAATTTGGTACGTAAAAAATCCGTTTTTGGATTAAAAATTAGTAGAACTTTTTGTTCAACAATCGATTTTTCACGTACTAAATTTAATTAATTGTTTTTTTTTAAATCGGGTCACTAAGAAATTTTAATTTTGAATAAATGCAAACATTGGCCTTAAGAATTTTAGTTTTCGTTAAAAAGGAGTGCGCAAAAGACCTTTGCAGGTAAGCCCAATTTGAAACTATAGATTTGCAATAATTTAAAAAATATACGCTATATATATGGCTCAAAATTTACAAATCTTCCTCTGTTTTTGTACCAAATATGAGTATAAAGTTTTAGAAAATTAGACTATAATATAAAAAAGTTAGAAAATTCACCAGAACCCCACCTTAATAAATGATAATCTTGCTCGTAGAAAGAAGAAAAGGTTTATATGCGACCAATGCTTAAATTTTTTCTTTAGTGAAAACAATTTAGTAATGCACGAAAAACACTGTAAACTCTTAAAAGCTTATAAATCTTCCTGCAAAATATAAAGATTACGTGGAGTTTAAAAACTATGGTTTTAAAGAAAAAGTGCCATTTACAATTTATGCTGATTGCGAATGTTCATTGAAACCACTTGAAAGCAAAGACGGTAGTAAGAGCAATACAATGCCTATGCAAAAGCATGCAATTTATAGCATTGGCTATTATTTTAGATGTGCTTACGATGATACTCTATCGGTATACAGATCTTACAGGGGTGTTGAAGCCGCCCGCTGGTATGCTGAAGAGCTTCGAATTATTGAAATGAGTGTGACCGATTTATATAAAAATGTGATATCCATGACTCCTCTCACGTCGGACTAAATAATCAGTTATAATACTGCTACTGTCTGTCATATTTGTAAAAATCCATTTTTGGACAGTAGTATGAAAGTTCAAAATCATTGTCACCTTTCAGGAAAATATCGTGGAGCTGCACATGCTG
This sequence comes from Nasonia oneida, assembly GCA_037356405.1. NCBI lineage: Eukaryota > Metazoa > Arthropoda > Insecta > Hymenoptera > Pteromalidae > Nasonia > Nasonia oneida. Next base: position 4,975 of record JAZHPH010000894.1, on the reverse strand, counting down.
GTTGCAATCTCAATTATCAAGATTCTAGAATTATACCTGTAATATTTCACAACTTAAGTGGTTATGACGCTTATTTTATAATCCCAGATGTATCAAATCATTTTCCTGAGTAGGTCCATATACTTCCTATAACAAAAGAGAAGTACATTTCGTTTACGAAAAGTGTGGAGAATAGTGATATTAAATTCAAATTTATTGATTTTTTTGTTTCACACTTTCATCGCTCAAAAAATTATTCTTGTATTTTGAAGAATATAAGATCGTCGATAGAGAATTTTCAAGCTTAGAAAAAGAAAAAATTAATCTGCTGACGAGAAAAGGTGTACTCCAGTATAAGTACATTACTTCGTGAAATAAATTGGATGAAACGACTTTACGTGATCTAGACAAATTTTTCAGTACACTCAATGATTCTGGAATGAAAATTAAAGACTATGAACATGCACAAAATGTATGGCATTCGTTTAACATACAGACATTCGGTGAATATTCTGATTTATACATGAAAATTGATATATTACACCAGCACACAAAAAACAAACATAAATATTGAACCTGGCACATGACACATGAATTCCTACGTATTTTGGCTTGCTTAATATTAATCCGGTTCAAGAATTGCTTCATCACCCTCCAGTTTTATTTAAATTGCAAGTATTGATCAGTAAATTTGAGAAATGGACATTTTTGCTAATTTTTCGGTATTTACTAAGTTTACTGGATCTAGTATTAAATATATTTTTAATCTGTTTATTTTGACCCGCAAAATACAAATCTGATGTCAAATTTGATCCATTACCCTTCCTTATTTTTCAATCACGAAAATTAGTCAAAAAAATAGAAAAAATCTGCTTTTCTAATGATTTTTGCGCTGTTCGTCATGCTTAAAGTCGAACTTTCCATTTTATAGAGATTCTTAATATAATTTGAGTCACTGAATACAAATCTTATGTCGAATTTAATCCAAGGCCCATGCGCTCTTCTTTAAAAACGTAAAGTAAACCAAATACCGGAAAATCTTATAGATAACGGGTTATACTACATTTTGTTTTCCAGCGATTACAGCTCTCTTTCTGTTGGTAACTTTGCTGAGAATGAGATACTTACTACAAGAAGTCTCTTGAAAGTTATGGCAGGTACACTAAAAAAAGATTCACTTACGATGCAAGGATTAGGAGATATGGCTTAGATTCTGCACATTATTATACTATACCAGGATTGTCTTGGGATGCTGTTGTCAGGTATTAGATTACAACTATTGACAGAAATTGACGTGGTTTTATTCATATAGCGAGGTACTCGAGGAGGTTTAAGTCAATTCTCACATCGATATGCGACTGCCAACAATAAATACATGCTGCAGGATTATAAGACTTATAAAGAAACCAGTTTTTATTAGGCACGACCGCGACACGGAAGTGCCTTATAGTTTCGTGCGCCAAAAATGTGTGAGATGCGATATGTTACACAATTTTTTACTGGTGGACTAAAATTTTGGGAGGAGTTTCCTCTCGCACAAACTAAAAAACTATTTTTTTTATTCTGATCCTCTACGTTTTTTTCAAACGCAGGCGCAATTTTTTCAATTTTTGCGTGTTTTTTTTGAATAAAAATTTTGGTGTTACGCAAATATCTTGTTATGATCAGAGAGTTTTCAATTGAGGGATTCCGAAATAAATAAAACTCCCGTGAATAAATTAAATGAAAATCACTTATTGCTTTATTGTAAAACAGAGTTCAGGGTCGAAAGTTCCCTAACGATGGATGCGTTTATAGTAAAGCTAACCTATCGCGCGCAAATACACATAGATGCACACACTCACGCTCTAGTCTCTTCGACAGTAGTCGTCCTCCGTGTGGTTGATGTCTCGTTGTCCGGGTTGAGGCGTCTGTATTGGCTTTTTGTGGCAGCGCTGCTTGTTGTGTGGATTTCCTCCCTGTTCTCGTGTACGTGGTGGGGCTGATAATATTTGATTCCTCCCCGTTCTCGTGGATATGGTGAGGCTTGAAGGATTTGTTGAGCTTTATAAAGTTGGGCGAGAAGACGGCCCTGTGTTGGCGACTCTGGGTGGTGTCTCTATTAGGTTGAATAAGCACCTGGCCCTTGGAGCGCCGAGTCTCTTCTGAGGTCCTGCTCGTCGACCAGGGCCTCTTCAAGTCTCCTGCTTAACCCCACTCCGAAAATGTAAGAAAATCGGTATAAAAATAAGTAAATAAGCAAAAAAATTTGTATTGATGTTGTTTTTTTATTTCACTTATATCCATGGATACACATTATTTTTGTTTATTCAACTAATAATGAAAGCTATCAAAACCAAGCCTAAATTTAACATATAACTTATTTCCACGATTTTTTAAAACTTTTTCAATTGTGGAGAGCAAGCTGCCCGTGATCGAGAATGTTTTAAAAGGATTGAAAAAACACATGCAATTATTATTCCAGTACTCTTAAGAAAATGTAAGAGAATCGATATAAAAATAAATAAATAAGCAAGAAAATTGGCATCGATGTTGTTTTTCTATTCCACTTATATCCACGGTCACGCATCATTTTTGATTATCCAACTATTATAAGAGTTATCAAAACCAAGCCATTTAATATATACCTTATTTCCACATTTTTTTAAACCTTTTAAGAAGTTCTTGAGAAGTTCTTCTTTATAGAATCCACCTGATATAGGTTTATCTTGATAATCCTTTAAATGGTAAGTCCGTGGAACAGTATTTGATACTTTATATACAGTTAATATTTCAGTAGACCAGTTAGGCGTATATCCTTTTTCAAACATTTGCTTACTTTTACTTACTCGAACTTTATTATTTACTTCAAATTTAGCTTCCTAACGTTGACTTAATTTTTTTTTTGAGCCGCTATTCAAATAAGAATGTCTTTAATATGTGTACTAGCAGGGTCACCCCGCTCCTAACGTCGCTCGATTGATGTTAGGTATAAATGTTTATATCTCTAAGGAAAATTAAAAAAAAATGATATTATAATTATAACTACAAAAAACGTATAATTTGTATACTGTGCTTGTTAGTATTACCTATATAAAATAACCATTTAAAATAGAAATAAGATTAATCAAGGAAAGGCAAGTTTATAACACTATATTTTCAAACCTAATATAACACAAACCTAAAGTTGTATTATAATTAAGGGAAAACTTTACTAATTATTATAACTATTTATGAATCAGAATTGTAATTTATAATTATAATCATATTTTCAATTGTATATAGAATAAGAAATATTTTACTTTGGTAAAAATGCAATTTTACTGTTCCATAGCTCATTTATCGAATAACCCATTTTGTTAAAAAATGTTCCCTATGCATAGCCTAATTATGAAGATTTCTAAATCTATGGTTAAAATGTGTGTTTCAACTGTATAAATAAAAGTTATAATTTTTTAAACTATAAAACTGATGGTTGTAATATTTATTTATAGATATTATTTAAAATTATTAAAAACTGTTGTTAAATATTGATGTATAATATAAAAAATTAATATCATTAGATATAGTTTTGTTTAAAAATCAAACTTTTATTTTTTTTGAAACATAATTTTTAACCATAGATTTATAAGTTTTCATAATTCAGCTATGCGCAAGGAACATTTTTTGTCAAAGTGGGTTACTCGATGAAATGAGACATCGAAAAGTAAAAATAGCACTTTTATGCAAGTCAAATAGTTCTTATCCTAAGTACAACTGAGAATTTGTTAATTATTAATTACATATTTAATTTATAATCATTAATATAATTTAAAATAGTTTTTATAATCAGTGGAGTTCCCCTTTAAATTAACATTGTAATATTTTTTTAAAACTATTTAACATATTATTTTTTTGTATACTACTACATTTCATTCTTTTTGATTTATCATATTTTTTTACATAAATTTTCTACATTTTTATAAACATTTATTTTTGTTGCATTCTTATTATTAATTGTTAAAATAAATTAAATTTACAAAACAACTTTTCACTTTGAGTATTGTGACGAGCGAACGCGAATTCGTATTTCGCGGGCTCGCCGCGTCGCGCGACCATTTCATGCGTGAGGGCGATGTTGCCAGTTCGGCGGTACTCGGGAAGCGCGCGCGGATTCAGTGCGCGGGACGGATAGGCAAAAGCGCTACTACAGTCTAGACGTGCGTCTTTTTACCGGTATACCGAGTCGTCGGCTCGTCTCCAGTGCGATATATATATATATATATATATATATATATATATATATATATATATATATGGGCGGTAGGCCATTTGGCGTAACTGAATATACAAATTAATATATCAAGGGGCGCGACAGCGCCGCGCTGGCAAGAAAAAGTACGAAGTACGATTTGTTGACGGCGCAACCCTATCATTAAATCATTACTATTGCGCGTATGCGCAATCTGTTGGTATCTACTTGAATATATTAACCTAATCTTTCATGATTAAAAAGATTCATCCAAAAATATTAAGTTATTAACTTAATATTGCAAGTTGAAAATTTGCTCGGTATATTTCTTTTCGTTCCGAGTTTCCATCCTCTTCCGATTTTTTTCGTCTCCTCCGGTCACGTGACTTCCGGTGAGTATTATATGAGGTATTATACACGAGTGGTTAAAGTGGTTTATCTACTTTACCGACATTCGTCTGCTACTCGGCGACACCCGCGATTATATGCATATAATAATGCTATACGATCATATGCGCGATGCGATCAATGTCTAAAGCAATAATAGCTTATTGTCTATCGAATAAATCAAGATTTCATGAAGTGCAATAGCAAGGAGGATATGCTTTGTAAAAGATATGGAATCTCCCAAAAAAACTTTTTTCAAAAGTGAAAACCTTGGCAAGAAAAAGACTAATAAACGTGAAATCTCTAAATATTAAAATGTCAAGTAAATGTTTTTTGCTATACGCAGTAAGATATCATTTTTTGGGAAAACTAATTTTAACTTTAATTTTATATCTTAAT
>JAZHPH010000893.1:0-18353 GCA_037356405.1 Nasonia oneida | reverse complement strand
GAAAACTTGGGCGGGCTCTCTCTCTCTCTCTCTCTCTCTCTCTCTCTCTGTCGCGGGAGATTTTTTAAGCCGTTTATTTTGAATTAACGGCCCGCGAGTAGATCGAGGCGATGAAATTTTCCGACTCAGCCCGTCTCGAGCGGAGTTATACGCGATAAAACGCGCGAATTTTCCGACAAGTCCGCCGTACGAGTATCGAATGCAAGTCGCGCACCTGTCATCGGCGGAAAGTGGAATTTATTACGCTCCCATATATACACACCCACACAGACGTCTCGCTTATTCTCGGGCCGGCTGCAGCCAGCCAGAGCTGGGGGGTGGGAGTAGCTGAGATACAGACGACACTGCGGCTTTGCCCTGCTGCTGCTGTAGTTTCTATCTAGCCGCTCTTGTCCCTTGTCGCCGGCTCCATTGTCGCGCGCCTCGACGTGCGTTGTGCAGTTATACCCACAACTTTCTGCGAGAACTGCTGCTGCTGCTGCTGCTGCTGCTCCGCTACTCCGGCCGAGAATTATTGCTCGGGAAAACCGCAAAATCGAAACGCTCCTCTCGCGCAGACAAAAAATTTCACGCTCAAACAATAGCCGTCCTCGCGCTTTTTCGCGCGATGGTAATGCACGAGAGATACACTTTCATTCGATTTTCGCGCGGGCGAGTTTATAATGAGGCGAAAAAAAAAAGAACGAGGACGATTCGAGCGAACAATCGATATCCGTGTATTTATGTACTCGCGCGCGAGAGCAACGAATTATTGACGAGCATACGCACGTATTTTCCGCGGAGGGAACAATAGCCTCGCTGATAGGAAAAAAAGCGGACGTAGTTAGGCATTCAGAATTCGTATATAATACCGCCTCTACTCCGCCGCGCGGAGATAATCGATTGTGCATTATAATACGCGGGGCCTAAGAGAGCAGCGAGCGAGAGCGAGCTTTGCATGAGAATCTATCGTTTCCCTCTGAATGAGCCGCTGATTAGCGTATTTACAGGGGCACACGCGCGCGTTTATGCAACATCGGGAAATGCGAGAGAGGAGCTGCGCAGCAAACAAAAAAAAAACAAATTGAAAAACCCGTCCTTTATGCGCCGTCGGTTAATCTTTCATAACCCGTATCTCCATTCGAGCTTGCACGCGGGTGCTTTCGGCGATTCGCGGAAGCGCAACGCGATTTGGGCCACAATTTACGAGTGATCGTAGAGAGAGAGAGAGAGAGAGAGAGAGAGGGACTACTGTACAGCGTGCTCTCTCCCGCATCGAGAACGCGCGAGCGCGCGTGATGCTCTTGATGTATTGAAATGTGGGGCGTTAATCTTCGTTACACCGGGTGCAAGCTCGCGCGCGTCACTCATATACGCCGCGCGCGATCCTTTTTTCCCCCGCTTGCCGGGAGAGCGAGCGTTCGAAATTTAATTTTCATTAAGCTCGTAAATACGAGCTTTTGACGGCTCAGGTGTAGGTGTGCGCATTAACAGGAGAACTTACGAGAAATCATCGCTCTGGTTCCATTATAAAGCTCGTTCTGGCGTAAAATTCGCTACGCGCGTCCACTTTCTCTCTCTGCCAAATTAAGCATAAAATCGGGCGCGTGGCGTACGTGTATAAGGTATAATACACCGCGGTGTGTACGGAAGGTTGTGTATAAATTTTTGAAGCTTCGCTGCATTCCCATTAATTTCCTCTTCGTGAGGAGGAGGGGAGGGGGGTGTGGGCGCAAGCTCGTAATTAATTCGGAGCTCAGCTCTCGGAATTTTTTACGAATTCTCCGCGTATCACACAATACGCGCGGTATATACTATTGTTTTGTTATTTTCTCTCATCATTCGCGCGGGCGAGCTCGCTCGCGTCCATATATCTCTTGGATATGGTACCGTGCGCGCGCAATTCAAATGCAAATACGACGTAATGTCTGAGAGCGAACGAGCGAGCGCGGCGCTAACAGAAAACAAATATCTTCAGACAGAGAAAGAATTCATATCGTCTGGTTGTACGCATAAGGAGCTGCAGCGCTAGTTTGCTTCATCCAATATCTTCCTCTGCAGCAACGTTGCCGTCGGCGGCGGCGGTAGCGGCGGAAGCGCTGAAAGTAGCGCTCCTTTTTGTCTCGTTCCGGGCCGCGCTACTCGCTGTCGTCATATTTTTCGCGACTGATTTACCGCGCTACTTAGCTCCGAAAACGGCTATACGCGCAATAGGGTGAGATTAGAATTCGGTCGCTTGTATGCCATGTAATTATTTTTCCTCGTGTGAGTTTGAAAAAAAAAAAAAAGGAGTAAACCGCGCGTACAACGGCCTGGTAAGTACTTCGTCTTTCTCCTAGCGCGCTAGCATTGCTATCTTAGAGAAGAGAGAGAGAGAGAGAGCGAGCGTAGAGCTATCGCGTTTCCCCTTCATAACACTCACCTTGGGACATTTGTCTTCGTTTCTTGCGCTGCTCCGAGCCGCACGCCGCAAGCGGATACCGCGCATATAGTTGTGATTTAAAGTTCTCTCTCGCTGTACGTACACACTAACCTTTGCATTATTACCGCGTTTTTTTCCCCCGTTTTCGCGCGATAAAAAGTTGCGCGTAATTAACGCGTGTCCCTCTTAATATCTCCTCCTCCTCCTCCTCCTCGTCGTCGTCGTCGTTTGCATATACGCGTAGCCATTGAAAAGTCCTCTGGTGTGTCGCGTGCGCGGATCGAAAAAAGCTACCGCAGCAGCTACATAATGAAGCATGCCGTGACTGCGGGAAAGTAGTAAACAAGCATTAGAACCTCCCAGAGCGAGTGTATGATAAAGAAGTCGCGCGAGCGCGCGAGCGCTAAGCTCGAGTGCATCCGATGATTTAAGACGTGTGCAGCGGCAGCGGTATACATACCTGCAGCGCTTAAGGGGCGCGAAAGAGCGCGAGCCGAGCTATGTACATGCAGACGATCCGATAGCTGATGCAGTACACAGACAGCCGAGTGGGCTATACATAATGCTGCCTAGGCCGTTCTGATTTATCTTGCACGTCAACTGCTGCACGCCCCTCTCGAAAGAGAGTATGCATAGTCAATGCGCGTATGTGCACTGCCGCTGCTGTGCTTTGCCGATAAAGAACCGCGGCTATGTGCGCGAGGACGATTATCGCCTTTCTCTCTTTTCATTAGGTTGCAGTAGTAATAACGTATTTATCGCCACGCGCTTAATACTTCAGAGCGCTGCACGCGTGCGAAGAAGCTCGCAGACTCAAAGGCCGCCGAGATGTCCGCAGCGACGTCGCCGCTTGTGTCTATCAAGCTCAGTTGAAAGGCCGGCACGTGGCTACTGAACGCCGCTCTAAATTTTTTACAACGCATCGGCGACAGCCGAGGGAAAAAAGAGGAGTTTATAGAAGAAGAAGAAGAAGCTCGACAGGGCGGCTCGTCGGGGGATAAAAAAAAAGCGCGAGAGGGAGGAAATGCAGGTGAAGTTGCGACGCCATTAAGATAATCTCAGCGACTTATGTCTCGGCGGGTCGTGTAATTATAGATAAAAGCGCGCGGCCGCCGCGACGCTGAATAAAATTCCGAGAGAGAGAAATATCCGTACGGAGGCTTATATTCGCGCGCGGCTGCACACTCGCACATAATACACGTGTTTCTGGCTGAGGAGATAAGAATCTCGCTCTCTCTCTCTCTCTCTTTCTCTCTCGGCGAGCGCTCCGAACATGTAGTTCTGCTCGAGCGGAACACGATGTACGTATAAGTAGGATACACATCTATATCGCTAAAGTCGTCGACGAGTACATCGGAGCTACGACGTTGTTTGCGTGCGAGCGAGCTAGCTCGGGAAAAAAAAGTCGTATATACCGTTGTACGCGCGTATAGCAGTGTAGACGGGAGAATTTGACAAGGAATCGCGGCGGGATCGAATGAGCTGGTGGAAGGAAGGGAAGGGGGTTCGTATCACACTGTGGCGATGCTTCCAGTGGCGCCAGAGGGCGGCCGAGTCGGGAAACAAGCTCTGGGCGCTCTGGAAGCTCAGTCGTCGCGAGGTAACCGCCGCCGTGGCACTATAACTGCCGCAAGAGAGCCAGAGAGTGTGTGAGAGAGAGAGAGAGAGAGAGAGAGACGAGCGCTTGCGCAGTTCCGCGCTATCCGCAGCACCTCCAGGTCCCGCGCTCGCTGACAGAGCGGCCCACTCTCAGTTTCTCTCTCCCGCGGGCTCCGCGAAGCCGCTGCTCTGCGTGTGTGTGTGTGTGTGTGTGTACACTCGAATGCGATATTCACGTGCTACTTCTTCCTCCTACTCCTACTCGCTGCTGCTGATGCTGATGTGCTACACTCGATCTGGTAATTGTCTCTCACTCTACTCTTATGTATAATGGTTAAGTCCCGCGTGTAAGCTTTATCAGCGCGATTATACGTATACGTAAATAAATACAGAAGGAGGAGAATAAGAAGAGAAGCGCGCAATCGTGGGAGGAGCTGGGTTGAGCACGCCGAGGCGCGCTTATCATTCCAGGAATTCGGGATTCGTGCGCCGCTTATCGAGGCAGCGGAGGGGGGAACCTTCGTGTGTCTTTGGCCGACGGCAGCCGGTTACCGATAAGCTTCGGATAGCGCGAGTTTCCTGGAAATTCCGTGACAGCCGAGGACTGTTCGTTTCTCCGCGTGTAACGTGTGCATTAGAGTACAGCGGCAGCTGCACATGTATACGGCTCAATCGAGCGTTTCGCGGAAGTGAAAAATCGATCGGTGTCGCGCGCGATATTCAAAGCCTAATATGCTCGGGACTCTAGTTTCGGCTGTCCTGCTTATACGCCCGGACCTAATTCCGCTTCTGTGTGTGCCCGAATCAATCAAGCGCAGCGACGAGTGTTCGCGCCGTTATACACAGGTCTATAGCTGACAGACGCAGGGAATCGTATATTCCCGGCACGAAGCTCCGGCCTATCGAGGGAGATACCCGATGATTTCTTTCGCACTATATATATATATATATATATATATATATATATATATATATATATATATATATATATATATACGAAAAAACAAGCTCCGCGTGCTTGATTTTCCGCGAGTCGACACATCCGAAACAAAAAGAAGAAGACGGCTCCTCCATCTCGCGCGCCCGCATATACCAGGCGCGCGCGAGATCGTTTGTCAAGGGAGAGATATCGGCGCTGATGTGCGCAGCTGGAAAAAGCTCTCGCCCGCGGTTTCTCACATCGTCGATATAGAGAGAAAGAGAGAGAAGTTGCGCGGAGATTCAAACTTACACCCCCTCTCTCGAAGCCTCCTCCCCCATAAGCAGCTTCTAATCTATGCGAAAGACGAGCTTTGGATGTAGGTCGCGCGCTCGCGAGATAATTTCCCGTTTATCCGCCGCGGCGACGACTTTGATTTACGAGTTTCTTATATATGTGAAGTATAGTAGCAGCGATGGTATAGAAAAAAAAAAAAAAAAAAAGAGGAGGAGCTCGCAGTCGGAAGGTAATTGCTGGAAGCTCGACGGTCGTCCAGCTTTTCCCTGCAATAGAGCGTCCGAACGAACGAGAGGGACAGACAGAGAGCGCGCAGCCTATTCGTGCCGTGCCAACTTTTCGATCGTAATCGAGTCAGCGAAGAGGCTTTCTCCCTCTCTCTCTTGCCTCAGCACTTTAATCCACGAACGGGGCAGCCGCGCTCGCTCACGTGCTAGTCTTGGAAAATTGGTGGGGCGAGAGGGAGAGGAAGAGTGTTAGCCATTTCCTCTCTCTTCCTCTGCCTCGCTCTCTATCGGGAAGGCGGCCGTGTTAGAGAAGACCCAATTACATCCCGTCGCTTTAGAATCCGGCTGCAGCGCAACTCGTCGCTTAATACAGCAGCAGTAGTAGTAGCAAGCGAAATGCGTCTGGGGAATCGAGCGGTGCGCTCCTTGAGCTTTCCTTATTTCCGTTATCAGCCACTCCATTCGACTCTTGTTTCTCTCCTCGCTCGATCGCTCGATCGTCGGTGAGAAAAAGAAAGAGGAAAGAGGAAAGAGGAGAGGAGATCGAGAGGAGATTATACGGGCGGCGCATCATTTATGAATTTCCAGTCGGGTCCGCCGGGCGATTCATCGTCGTCGTAGGACTTTATCTCCGATTTCGTGCCCCCTTCTCCATATATACTTTTGTTTTCGCCCTGTACTGTCCGAGAGAGCAGCGGAGCCGATAAACCAAGCGAATTATCTTGTCAGACGACTTGCGCGCGGTCTCTATACAGCGCACTACTATACGTCTCTCTCTCTCTCTCTCTCTCTCTCGCTTCTAATGGATTTGTCAAGGATTTCGAAACTCGTCGTATACGCGTATAGCCGACTCCTGAAACTCCCAATATGCTCGAGAGGGAGAGAGAGTGCAGTGACTAGCGGAAACAAGAGAGAGGGAGCTTTATTGAGATAAACGTCGGCTACGAGATTTCGCGTTCGAGTTGTTTCTCCTCTTTTTCCCGCCCATTCCTCCTCGCTGCACTTCCTCGCTCTTTTCGCCCAGGGTTTCAATTCGCAACTCGCTACGTGCTTTTAACCCTTCGCCGCTTCTTCTCACGCGCTTATCGATTGATCGAACATGTTTTCTTGCAGATGGGCTGCCAGGCCGGTAAATAGCTGAGAGAGAGAGAGAGAGAGAGAGAGAAGCAGAGCATCGCACACAGGGCTATCACGAGACGAATGGACGAGCTGATGAACTCGATGTTGAAACCGCCGGCGTTGGCGGCGGCGACGGCCGGCGGTCTTGTGCAGCGGCAGCCGTATCGCCGGCTGGACATCGGCGAGTAAAGGCGCGACTGTACACACGAGATCTCGAGAGAGAGAGAGAGAGAGAGAGAGAGACAGTTCGGCGCCTGAGATGTGAGACTCTCGACCAAACTCGCTTCGTACCACTGAGAGTGCAGTGTCTCTCTATATATCTAGTGCAGCGTGTGTCTTGTGTGAGTGTGCAATGTGTCGGTGCAGCAGCATCAGCGTTGGTAGAAGCAGCTCGAACTGAAGCTCTCTATCTCTCTCAGCTCGCGGCGGACTCGCGGACCGCACTTGCACTCGAAGACAGAGACAGCGGAGCATCAAGATGAAGGAGAGCCGGGCAAGATGGCTGAGCATCGCTTGCTCGATCATAGCCATCCTCTCGCACCAGTCAGGTGAGTCCTTTTTTTTTTTTTCAATTACGAGCTCCGCCACGGCTACTCTCCACTGATCAGTAGGAGGAGGCGACGTTTCGAAACGTCCCCGATGATTTCTCGAGGGAGCCCTATAGCCCTCCTCTCGGATCTTTATTAATTTCGCTCGGCGACAAAGCTATACGACTCCCGGCTTTTTATGCAGCTCCGTGTGTGTACTCGCGTGTGAAAAGGGGACTCAGCGCAGAGACTATAGTCGTTATATACCTTTGACACGGCTGCAGCTGCTGCAGCTCTCTGTTGCGATAGCTTCTCAGCGACTCAAAGCGCTCGCGGAACACGAGACTCGCTGCTGCTTTAAACGAGGCAGTGATCCTGCAAAGGACATCCGAGGAGCTGGTAACAGGTCAGCCTTATTAAGAAAACGCGATTATAATAAGATGAAAAATAGGGAAAAGACTAGTGTACGCGGTACAGTTACGCGATAGTTTAGCCTTGTCGCACAAGTCGCACAACGAGCACTAGGAGTAGGGGGTATAGCTGTTCCGAGCCGGGCTAGAGCAATACTTTTTCTCCGCCGACACGAGGGCAGAAGAACCATCGAGCGGAGAAGAGTGCGCTGTAGCTGCTCCCCGAAGAAGTAGCCACTTAACCCTTGGCCGTAGGAGTGGTATACGAAAGAGAGAGGGGGAGAATATGGCCGGTGCTTATGGTCGACTAGGCGAGTTAATCCGAGCACAGAACGCGAGGGGGTAACTTTGCACTTTGACAGCACTTTGACCTATCAATGTCGCCCCCTCGGCTAACCCGTGTATTTTACTCTCTCTTCGCGATTTTTTTCCCTCATTCTCCTCCTTCTTCTTCTCGCACCTCGACAGCCTTGTACGCGCGCGTGTGTGTGTGTGTGTGTGTATTAGAGCAAAGAGAGAGGGTTCGCACGCTCGGATAGTCGGCGCTACGGTTATAGCGCGGACGCGAAATCGTCGGATCCGACCAGGCGGAATAACGTCTCTCGCCGGTGAAGCTCTCTCCGAAGAAGAAGGAAGCGGAGAAACCGCACGCGAATACAAATACAGGCGCGCGCGATCGTCGAGTGCTGTGTATGCATGCGAAAGCAGTGGTAGAGAGCGCCGAAGGGAGATTGAGCGGCACTGCAAACAGCCCTGCACAAAAGCTTCGAATCGCGCGCGTTTATGTGCATAACACGTATAGCTCGCGCGTCAAAGCTGCCGATTAAACGAATTTTTGTTTGTACGAATTTCGCTGGAGAAAGCGATTCCGCTTCGTTTGGACAGCTCGTCTTTTCTCTCTCGCTCTCTCTCTCTCTCTCTCTCTCTCTCTCTCTCTCTCTCCGCGGGTATAGCGGGTATAGCGTGTGTGTGTGTGGATAGGGAAGAGGAAAAAGAGAGAAGAAGAATGCTCGCAATCTCGAAACGTATCTCCCGGTGGTCCAGACGCGCGTGCGAGTGTATAATAGCGGTAGTAGCTCTTGCATGACTCTCTCTCTCTCTCTCTCTCTCTCTCTCTCTGCCTCGCGCACGGTTACACCCTATACTCTTAGCGCGAGCGGGCCGAAAGTTTTTGCGCTCCTAACGAATTGCCACCGCATTTTCCGCTGCAGCGTCGGAGAGAAAACTCGCTCAGCTCTCTCTCTCTCTCTCTCTCTCTCTCTCCGTGTAGGTATGCGATTCTCGAAATAATTGCGCGCGTCCGCGAAATCCAACGTAATAATACGTGCGCTTGAGAAACGCGTCGGATAATGCGCTTTTAATCACGAGTAATGGAGAGCTCATTTTTGGGAAATTAGCGAGTTTCGTATGCTCGTTACTCCCGGTGTTGACACACTGACGTCGTTAGCGCGCGACGACGAGCCGATGTGTTTTATTAATTTTCTTTCGGCTATGCCGTATACAGAAGGCGAGACAAGTTTGATGTGCTTAATAAAAGTCTTGAGAGGTACACCGGTGTCGCAGACAAGCTCGAGGGGGGGGGGGGGGGGGAGAGCTTTCCGAAAGCTCGTTTGAGAGCCGCTCGAATTTCAGCCGCGGGGTCGTTAATAATGAGAGTCAGTCGATATTATCGAGCTCATTAGGCTTATTATCGGAGCTGACATCGAAACAACGACTTTCCGCCGATTCGCCACTATCGCGACCGCGCGCGTGTACAGCTCTATAAAACGTACAAAACGTGATGGAAATGTAACGAGTACACGTATGCGTGTCTCTCTGCATACACACACACGCGAGACATGTTTTATCATGTGCGCAGCTTGGCGGGATTCCAGCTGCCTTCGGTATATTTGTTGCTGCTTTCCGTCTCGTTAGGCAGAAAATCTATTTCTTTTACGTCTCCCGCGCATAAATCCAGCTTCCGCAACCGTCGCGCGCGCCGCCGCGTGTGTACCGCGAAAACTTGCGCAAAAAAATTTTCCTCCCAGCTCCTGCACACACACACACACACACACACACACGCGAAATTAGTCCGCGAAAAGTATTTCGATAAGTATAAGGCACAGTCGGCTACGGGAACGAGCTTGGAAATTGCCGAGACATTAGCGCGATTCTCTCTCTCTCTCTCTCTCTCTCTCTCTCTCTCTCTCTGCCTCTCGTTCATCCGCTAAGTGACCACTTAGCTTGCCGCGCTGCAGCTGCACACGTTTCTGTACTCGCTCTCGCTCGCTCGCCGGGTTGCATAATACCGCAGCGCAGACGGCAAAGAGCCGGAAACAGCCCAAGAAGGGATAAGCCAAATTATAGGGTAATTACCGATTCAATCCTCGCCCCGCGATTGAGCCCGAACTATCCGTTCCGCGTATACTACTATATATACTACCTATACGTATCGGCGTGTCGTGCGATTCGAATTCCGCACGCTGCATACGTGCAGCAGCGCGTCCGATATCTTTATAAACGGATACGCGGTCGAAAACAGCCTGAAGGCTCAATTTCTACATCGCGCAAATCCGAAAAACATTCGCTCACGCGAAATCCCATCGGTCGCTCGACTCTCTCTCTCTCTCTCTCTCTCTTGTACACACATCACAGCTCTATATATATGTACGGAGTCGTGGCGGGGGAGAAAAAAAGTTGCAGAGCGCGCATTTAAATTTCATATAACGCCGCGCGGGCCGGTATACGGCTAACAAAGCGTGAAAGAATGCGTACACACACATACACGTACACAACTGGCACGGCTCAACGAATCGGAAAAAGGGCGCTGTGTGCCCTTTGCGCTGCAGCTTCGCGTGTGTGTGTGTGTGTGTGTTATATTCGAAAATTCGAGCGGCTGCAATTATATAATAAAAGAGGAGCAAAAGCTATGTGCTCGTTGCGCAGCGGTGCAGTACACGATGCCCTGGCTTCTATATCTGATGCTGCTTTCTTCGAGCGATTCAGGAGCGGCGCACAATCAGCGGAGCGGACATTTATCAAACGATCTCTCTCTCTCTCTCTCTCTCTCTCTCTCTCTCTCTCTCTCTTTTGAAAAGCTCTCCCTTAACAATTTCACGGGCAAAAAGCCGCTTACCGCGCGCACGGGACTTTTATCGACTGTTCCGCGCATTGAGAGAGAGGGCCTTTGTGAGAATGCTTATTGCCCGCGAGCGCGATCACTCGAGCGTATACTCGATTCCTTATTATTGTATGTCCTATAGCTCGTGTGTGTGTGTGGGTGTGTGTGTATAGATAAGCGGTGTATAGACGTGTGTGCGATGAAAAAGTCAAAGTTACTTAGCTAATAAAATCGTCCCACCCGTACACGGCTCTTTCTACTGCCGCTGCGTGTATATAGAGCCGTGTATGTATAATTGATTAACCTGCGGCGAAATTTCAACTTTAATCAAGCGAAAGAGTTTACTTTACAGTTGCTTTCGCACGGGCGATGATGATTATCAAGAATAATATATAACTAATTCGAGAGCCGCGCGGGGGGCGTTCATTAGCGAGTGTACAGGGGGGCAACGTGTGTGAGCTAAGTGTATTAAAAGCCGGTAAAATAAAATTTCATTTCCAGGAAGGAGCTACCGGAGGATAGGATAATAAGCAAACGTTTAACTAACCTAGTCTTGTGTGTATTTTTTGAAAGTCGCTCTCTACGTTGCTTTGCAGCACAGCAGCTTCCAAGTTACACACGCGCGACGAGCACTTCCTGGCGCCAAGGGAAACGCGGACAAGAAGTAGTGAGTGAGAGCTGAGCAGACGTGCGCGCGCGCGTCCGTATAGCCGGATGAATAAACTCCCGTGAAGTTGCAATGTGCTTTGGTTTCGTAACGCGAAATCCTCCGACGACTCATTGTTATGCCAGAAATTAACGGGACTGTTTGCAGTGCTCGCTCGCGACATATAGCTTTTTACCTATAGCGTGCGCGCGCGGGCAAAAGTTGAGCGAGAGAGAGAGAGAGAGAGAGAGAGAGAGCAGGGAAACGTCAACGCTATAAAGTTAATGAGCGAAGAAGCTGCTGCTGTGTGCCAGCTTGATATTATTCAGCGCGCGCGAGGTGCGAATCCTGCGGAGCAGCACAGCCGCGAGCGCATGTAAACGTCAATCACGATTAAGTCTCACGTCGGCTGAATAATGCAACCTACTGCGGAGCGCGAATCCCTCTCGCGCTATGTCTCTCTCTCTCTCTCTCTCACACACGTCAGCGTGTAATATCGTAGGCATTATGTATAAGACGCTTTTTATTACCCGAGCGAGTGTAATCGAGTTGTCAAATTCTCCGTCCGGTCGCAGCTCGCCTGTCTCCCTCTTTCTGTGTTAACTGCACAATTAGAATTAATAGTTGAAGCTCGCGCTGCTACAGCAGTGGTAGTGGTGGCCGAAAAAAAAGGAGGAAAATTCCACCCCTCCGTCTCTACACTTTGCTAATTACGCTCTCATTAATTTATGCCGCTCTTTCTCCGGCTCTTTTGCAGCTTGTGCTCCATTCCGGCCCTTTCCGGGAGGGAAAAAAGCTGCAGCCCCCGCGAGTTCGCGTGCTTTGGGGGGCTTCGGAGAGCACGAGGAGCGCGCGCTATATAGCCGTAAAGTATACGCTCTCGCTCGCTCGCTCGAAAAGTGGATGTGTTCGGCGCGCGCAAAAATTACAGCGCTTATTCTCTCTCCGCGAACGCGGGCAAAAGTTTTAAAATCGCTTCATTTCGCAGGGGGAAAAATGACCGAGCGACGAAAATATATATTCCGTATTCGATCATAGTTTCCATCGCGCAGAAAGAGAGAGAGAGAGAGAGAGAGAGAGAGAGAGAGAGAGGGGCTGATTAAATTTGTTCCCCGGTGTACGGAGGGGCTATATAAGAAAAATCTCTCCCGTTCCCGTGATTTACACGAGCTGTCCCGTACGCTCTTTCTCTCCTGCGATCGATAGTCCCTCCAGGAGTTTTTAATAATTTTTTACACGCGCGCCAACAAGTTCGCAGATTGACGATAAAATAATTGCAGAATCATAACGGGTCGATGGAGACGATGTATACAGCGCGCGCTCGCACACACACACACACGCTCGCGACCTTTTATGCTAAATTTATGCACGAAATTTCAATTTTACACCTATTGCTCCACATCCGAGAGCTGAAACTTCCCTCACCCCGGCGAATCACTCGTAGTACGAGCGCAAAAACACGCGCTTTATGCGAGAAAAATAACCGCGGTTCCGCATCGGTGTCTCTCGAAAAACTGCAGACATAATAGTCCCAAGAGAGAGAGAGAGAGAGAGAGAGAGAGAGGAACGTTATGGCCAGGTGTATATAACGCAGAGACGGCAAAAGGGCTGTATAGCGCAGAGAAAACGGAATTTATTATTCGAGCGCGCGCGGCGCGGCGAGAGAAAATATAGGCCAAATCGAAAGTCGACGTCCTCCCTCTCTCTCTCTCTCTCTCTCTCGTAAATTTAATAGCTCGGAAAATAACATTCAGAATTTTCGTACCTACTTGGCGGCGAAGGGCGCGCACGTGCGTGCATATTATTTCTCTCAGCTCTCTCTCTCTCTCTCTCTCTCTCTCTCTCTCCTTGCCTCTAAACACGTGCGAAGCGGTGCTAGGCACACGAGACACACACACACACACACACACACACACACACACACACACACAGGGAGAGCGGAAATCGATTCTAACACAAATATAAAATAACTCCGCGTCGCGTCTTTGTTGCGCGCGTAATTGAAACAGCCTTGTTTATCGAAAAGAGCCGCTAAAGTTTCAGGTATACGAGCTAGCACTGCACGCAGAGGCGAGAAGGAAATTTCACGAGCCTGGCGTATAAAGACCGAGGAGGAGAGGGCTGGCAAAGAATATGGTAATTCGCAGCGTAGTTGCTCCCCGGAACTCTCTCGGTTCGTTAGTCAAAGCGGTCGAACAAACATCGGCACAGAATAAATGGGCCGTGCGCATCAGCTTTTTACTTTTAGCTGCGAATTACGATGTTTACACCCGCCCGCGAGAAATCAGATCGCGTTATATACGCAGATTTTTCCCCGTATGTAGCACACGTGAGCTGGATATCAAAGGAGTGAATCTCTCTTTGATCGCGCGTTCGGGAGCATCATTTTTCCGCGATGCGGCTTAACGGCGGAAATGTACTTTTCCTTATCATTTCGCTTTACCTGCGCGCACAGCACTCGTACTCGATCTTTCCTCCCTCCCTCTCGTATCGTACGTGCTTCTCATGGCAAGGGCGTTTTATACACAATGGCACGGCTGGGAGACTCGGCCCGGCTTACGAATTACTCGGCTAATCGAGTTACCGTTCGCGGAATATTCGCCGGGGCCGCGGGTTATTTCGTTTTGTTACGTGGATATTATACGCGGCGGTCTACTCGTCGATCATCGTTCAATTTATTCGCGCGCGAGCGACGAAGAGCCTCGTATCCATCATCCCTCTCGCGGCATCGGCAAACTGTCGGACGTATACGCGGCGGCGACGACGACTCTCCAACTTCTTCGCCGCCGGCGCCGCCGATACTTGTGCACCTGCAGTTTTGACGTGGCTGTGAAATATATCGCAGGCCGTCGTATCGCATTAGACTCTTGTTACGCTTTCAGCGAGCGGGGAAGGATTTATATCTCGTCTCTCTGCGACGCTCGAAGAGGAGACGAGTGAGATAGTGCAAAAGCTGCACCGCACAGTCACATAAACACTTGGCTCTGAAAGAGAGTCATGGACGAGCGAGCGGGGCAGAGTCGAGCTTGCACGATGGAGCTCGGCTGGCGGTTATTGTATTAGGTACCGACGGATAGCAGCGGCCATAATATAATTTTACGGTCACCGGATCCCCTCGACCCGGTTTACGAGATACACAGGGAGCGGAGACCCCTGCTCCACACTGCCTTTTTCCACACTGCCGCAGCGAGAGAGAGAGAGAGGACTAAACGCTCGGCTGCTGATGCCGGCGTATAGATACGGACGCGAGTAGGCGGTAATCCCTTTTTCCCTCTCCGCTTCTTCATAAGCCGCTGCACCTAAATAATAAACTGCATCTAATCAAATCTACCCTCGCTCGCTAGTCGCTCCAGATGCCGCGTCGACGAGGGAAAACAGCTAACTAGCTTAATTATTTTTGTCGCGCGCGCGCATGTACCTTTGTCTCTTTGAAGATCTTTCTCCACTGCTCCCGCTGCTTCTTCTTGTTAGCCGGGGCTTTATCGCGTCGCTGCGCTCCACACACATACGCTGAGAGTTGTCAAGTTTTGTTGTTCCGATAGCGCAAGTAGAATTGCAGGCCCTTCACTTTCCCTCCGTACAACTGCAGCAGCGTATGTTTTGCCGCGCGGCTGACTCGTGCGAGGCCACTACTACTGCATAAGTTAACCCTCGGAGTAGCGGCAGTGGGGCCGGTTCCCAAGTCACAGCGGCAGTATACACACTGTGTGTGAGCCGCTTTGCTCCCGGCTTACGGAGCTCGACAAACAATGGACGTGCGAGCTTCGACGCCGTCCAAGTGCTGCGCTGTGGACTTGTCTCTCCCTCTAGCTCTCTGGCCGAAAGCGAGGCGCGTCCACTTATACTTTCATGAACTACATCAGCTGTGAAATGGAGTCACTTTGTGGTTTTGCAAACGACTGTCGCGAGGCTCTAGGCCGCTTGGGGAATAGAAAAGCTCTCGCTCTCTGCTATTCTGCGCCCCGGGATACGCCGGCCTTTACGCCCTACGCCTATTGATCTGCTTCTCGAATCTGCCTCTCTCTCTCTCTCTCTCTAACCATTCGTTAATTCGACTAATAGCCCCGCTCACACGCGTTGATCGAAAAATAAACAGACTGCGCTCTTTTACCGCTAATAAAGCGGATATACGCGCGAGCACTCGTTAAATTTTACGTAGCACCGCACGCCTATACGCGGCTGATTCATTGCGGCGATCGTATTTAACCTACTCAAAATATCCCCGTAAATTACACGAAACCTGTAAAAGCGTTCTTCGTTCCGCACAGGCGCGAAATAAAAAAAATTTTGATTTTCAAATTTTCGAATCTCGCAGCAGGCGCGCGCCGGATATGAAACATCCCTGAGCGCACTTGGAATTCAAGTATGCGTGTGTAATATTCGAGAAATATAAGCGAGCGAGAGCTGCTGGGGAATTCATCGAGGGGAAAAAAGCGCCGAGTTTGTCGAAGAAGCAAGCATCCGTGCGAACAAGTTCCTCGAGAGAAAGAGGAGCGACGAGACGCGACGCAGTAAAAGCGCTCGGCTCTATTAACATGATGTTTAGCATTTAACGGCTCGAGCGATCCTTAACAGTCGCGGGGCTGGATTTTTATGCCTGGACACGTAGCTGTAAGAGGGACGAGGAGAAGAGAGGGAGAGGATAGAGTCGTAAAAAGGCAATTTTATTCGACTACTCCATTCGTTTATTACGATCGTGAGTTATATGTATAATTTTTTTTCTCTCTCCACTCGCGCGTCCTTATATCTCTCGCGAGTGTCGCTGTGTTTTAATCTAGTCGAGAGAGAGGCTCGACACTGTGTGGCTGCGCTCGGGGCTTAACGTATTCTTAATCACATTTTACTGCGTCCACATTTCCGTTCACGAAAGCGTAAAATTAGTTATAAAAACCGCAGTAACCCGTAGCTCGTGCTCGCGCGTCGAGGTAGGCTCTCCCCCTCTCTCTCCCCCCCTCTCTCTCTCTCTCTCTCTCTCTCTCTCTCTCTCTCGGGCCAGCGAGCGACCCCTTTCATTTTCCTTTTAGCCTTCCCTGGCAGATTACCTCTTTTTACCTTCCCTCGTCGTAAAACGGCTCGTTCGTCTCGGCAAGCAGCAGGCCCTGCCTGCACACACCCCGGCCTCGCCACGCGCGCGACTATATACGTTATATATATGTATACGCTCTCGGGCTATACAAGCCTCCCCCGCAAGTGTACTCTCTCCCGCAGCGCAAAATGCTGTCGAGGCTGGATATTACGCGCAGCTATATACCTACGTGTACGTTTCACCTCAACTGGCCCCTCAAAAACTTTTGGCGACGCGAGATTGCCGCCCGCCCCCGGAACTTTGTCATGACTCGGCAGCAGCAGCGTATTATGTACGGACTGTAGTCGCACTCGTGTGTCATATAATACACCGGCGAATTTGTAAACATTTTTACGAGGGGAGAGAAAAAGTAAGCGGCTCTTATAGCACACACGCGCCGGCTATACATAGGCGAGAGAGAGAGCGCGCGAGCTGCATCTTATTGGCCGCAGACACGCAGCCGCGCTCGAGAGTTACACCTCTTTAAATTCCTTGGGGCATCTGATTGCACTTAATTGCCCGGCTAATTAATTACATAATTTATCACATCGCCGCTCGCGATAAACGTTGATTTAATTCGCCGCTGCCGCCGAGCTACATCGCACGTACATACATGTATAGGTATATACGAGAAGAGAGAGAGAGAGAGAGAGAGAGAGAACGAGAGGAAAAAAATTCAATTAATCTCGCCTCCCTTCGATCGCGCGGCGTGCGGTGCGTATGCGATAAGCCATATATACATGAGAGCGCGCGCACATACGTCAGAGAGCAGCCAGAGTCGGATTAGGGATCCTTGAAAATCTTTTCCGCGCAAATAATCAAGCGCCAAACGAAATCCCTCAGCTTCCGCATTTGCATATATGCGAAAATGTCGACGGCGGGGACCAAGTGCGCGCATATACAGCGCCGCGGAGATTATACTCTCGAGTCACGGAAAAGTGCATCGCCGAGCAGACACACACACACACACACACACACGCGTGCATGTGTACTCTCTAGCACAGACTTGCAGTCGTTACCGTCTAAGAGGATTTCTTCGAAAAGCCATCAGAGTTTGCAACGCGCGCCAGCCGCTTTCCAAAAGTAAATTGGCTTTGAAACTAGCGCGCAACGGCGAGTTTATATGCCGCGCGCTCTGCCCCTCTCTCTGGCTCCTTTTTTCTCTCCCCATATAATTCTCCTGTTTTCATACGTGCGCATCGGCCCTCCCTCCCTCCCTCTCTCTCTCTCTCTCTCTCTCTCTCTCTCTCTCTCTCTTCAGGTAAAGTACATTCAATTTCTAATTCGGTTATGATACTCCGCGGTGAGAATAGATAATCGAGAAAAATAATGTTGTCCCTGTTGTAATAAGTATAAGACGCAATCAGCCGCACACAAATATATGTTTATCTTTGTATGAGTGAGAAAGAGATAGGTATATACGTGTGTGTACGAAAATGTATAGTACGAGAGGATGATGTATACGCAGGTATAGTCTCAGTTGTGAGTAGCGAGCCTTCTTAAAAACTACGCATGTTGACGAGTATGTATATCCAGAATGTAAAACACGTGCGTGATTTAATTGCGAACGAAATCCTGACGCATCGTCAATCGATAATTAGTTTGTTATACGATTAAGTGAATAAAAGAAATCTAAAAGAGATCCTCTACCTGTTCCAGTGTATATTTTCTACCCACGCGTAATCCAAAACGTAATACTGCCATACTAAAATAATAGTCCCGAGCCGTGTAACCAGCCGGGAATATAAAACAGTAGCTAAGGGAATGCAGAAATTACTGTTTTCGTCCCGCGCGCACAAACACGTAACGTTATTTTCTTAACCTACTCGTTAAGTATTCGCACGCGACGGCCCGCGAGGGCATTTTTGGCGCCGTGCCAGAGCGCGGCTCTTCTTCTCAGAGCTGCCGCGCCTTTTCGGCCGCAAGCGCGGAAACAAAGCAAAGAGCGTGAGGCCGGTTCGCGTGTGTAGTGTAAGCGCGCGAGCTGAGAAAAGCTTCTGTTTCCGCCGAAGAATTCATTTCTTCTCTCTCTCTCTCTCTCTC
>JAZHPH010000892.1:0-18355 GCA_037356405.1 Nasonia oneida | reverse complement strand
GAAAACTTGGGCGGGCTCTCTCTCTCTCTCTCTCTCTCTCTCTCTCTGTCGCGGGAGATTTTTTAAGCCGTTTATTTTGAATTAACGGCCCGCGAGTAGATCGAGGCGATGAAATTTTCCGACTCAGCCCGTCTCGAGCGGAGTTATACGCGATAAAACGCGCGAATTTTCCGACAAGTCCGCCGTACGAGTATCGAATGCAAGTCGCGCACCTGTCATCGGCGGAAAGTGGAATTTATTACGCTCCCATATATACACACCCACACAGACGTCTCGCTTATTCTCGGGCCGGCTGCAGCCAGCCAGAGCTGGGGGGTGGGAGTAGCTGAGATACAGACGACACTGCGGCTTTGCCCTGCTGCTGCTGTAGTTTCTATCTAGCCGCTCTTGTCCCTTGTCGCCGGCTCCATTGTCGCGCGCCTCGACGTGCGTTGTGCAGTTATACCCACAACTTTCTGCGAGAACTGCTGCTGCTGCTGCTGCTGCTGCTCCGCTACTCCGGCCGAGAATTATTGCTCGGGAAAACCGCAAAATCGAAACGCTCCTCTCGCGCAGACAAAAAATTTCACGCTCAAACAATAGCCGTCCTCGCGCTTTTTCGCGCGATGGTAATGCACGAGAGATACACTTTCATTCGATTTTCGCGCGGGCGAGTTTATAATGAGGCGAAAAAAAAAAGAACGAGGACGATTCGAGCGAACAATCGATATCCGTGTATTTATGTACTCGCGCGCGAGAGCAACGAATTATTGACGAGCATACGCACGTATTTTCCGCGGAGGGAACAATAGCCTCGCTGATAGGAAAAAAAGCGGACGTAGTTAGGCATTCAGAATTCGTATATAATACCGCCTCTACTCCGCCGCGCGGAGATAATCGATTGTGCATTATAATACGCGGGGCCTAAGAGAGCAGCGAGCGAGAGCGAGCTTTGCATGAGAATCTATCGTTTCCCTCTGAATGAGCCGCTGATTAGCGTATTTACAGGGGCACACGCGCGCGTTTATGCAACATCGGGAAATGCGAGAGAGGAGCTGCGCAGCAAACAAAAAAAAAACAAATTGAAAAACCCGTCCTTTATGCGCCGTCGGTTAATCTTTCATAACCCGTATCTCCATTCGAGCTTGCACGCGGGTGCTTTCGGCGATTCGCGGAAGCGCAACGCGATTTGGGCCACAATTTACGAGTGATCGTAGAGAGAGAGAGAGAGAGAGAGAGAGAGGGACTACTGTACAGCGTGCTCTCTCCCGCATCGAGAACGCGCGAGCGCGCGTGATGCTCTTGATGTATTGAAATGTGGGGCGTTAATCTTCGTTACACCGGGTGCAAGCTCGCGCGCGTCACTCATATACGCCGCGCGCGATCCTTTTTTCCCCCGCTTGCCGGGAGAGCGAGCGTTCGAAATTTAATTTTCATTAAGCTCGTAAATACGAGCTTTTGACGGCTCAGGTGTAGGTGTGCGCATTAACAGGAGAACTTACGAGAAATCATCGCTCTGGTTCCATTATAAAGCTCGTTCTGGCGTAAAATTCGCTACGCGCGTCCACTTTCTCTCTCTGCCAAATTAAGCATAAAATCGGGCGCGTGGCGTACGTGTATAAGGTATAATACACCGCGGTGTGTACGGAAGGTTGTGTATAAATTTTTGAAGCTTCGCTGCATTCCCATTAATTTCCTCTTCGTGAGGAGGAGGGGAGGGGGGTGTGGGCGCAAGCTCGTAATTAATTCGGAGCTCAGCTCTCGGAATTTTTTACGAATTCTCCGCGTATCACACAATACGCGCGGTATATACTATTGTTTTGTTATTTTCTCTCATCATTCGCGCGGGCGAGCTCGCTCGCGTCCATATATCTCTTGGATATGGTACCGTGCGCGCGCAATTCAAATGCAAATACGACGTAATGTCTGAGAGCGAACGAGCGAGCGCGGCGCTAACAGAAAACAAATATCTTCAGACAGAGAAAGAATTCATATCGTCTGGTTGTACGCATAAGGAGCTGCAGCGCTAGTTTGCTTCATCCAATATCTTCCTCTGCAGCAACGTTGCCGTCGGCGGCGGCGGTAGCGGCGGAAGCGCTGAAAGTAGCGCTCCTTTTTGTCTCGTTCCGGGCCGCGCTACTCGCTGTCGTCATATTTTTCGCGACTGATTTACCGCGCTACTTAGCTCCGAAAACGGCTATACGCGCAATAGGGTGAGATTAGAATTCGGTCGCTTGTATGCCATGTAATTATTTTTCCTCGTGTGAGTTTGAAAAAAAAAAAAAAGGAGTAAACCGCGCGTACAACGGCCTGGTAAGTACTTCGTCTTTCTCCTAGCGCGCTAGCATTGCTATCTTAGAGAAGAGAGAGAGAGAGAGAGCGAGCGTAGAGCTATCGCGTTTCCCCTTCATAACACTCACCTTGGGACATTTGTCTTCGTTTCTTGCGCTGCTCCGAGCCGCACGCCGCAAGCGGATACCGCGCATATAGTTGTGATTTAAAGTTCTCTCTCGCTGTACGTACACACTAACCTTTGCATTATTACCGCGTTTTTTTCCCCCGTTTTCGCGCGATAAAAAGTTGCGCGTAATTAACGCGTGTCCCTCTTAATATCTCCTCCTCCTCCTCCTCCTCGTCGTCGTCGTCGTTTGCATATACGCGTAGCCATTGAAAAGTCCTCTGGTGTGTCGCGTGCGCGGATCGAAAAAAGCTACCGCAGCAGCTACATAATGAAGCATGCCGTGACTGCGGGAAAGTAGTAAACAAGCATTAGAACCTCCCAGAGCGAGTGTATGATAAAGAAGTCGCGCGAGCGCGCGAGCGCTAAGCTCGAGTGCATCCGATGATTTAAGACGTGTGCAGCGGCAGCGGTATACATACCTGCAGCGCTTAAGGGGCGCGAAAGAGCGCGAGCCGAGCTATGTACATGCAGACGATCCGATAGCTGATGCAGTACACAGACAGCCGAGTGGGCTATACATAATGCTGCCTAGGCCGTTCTGATTTATCTTGCACGTCAACTGCTGCACGCCCCTCTCGAAAGAGAGTATGCATAGTCAATGCGCGTATGTGCACTGCCGCTGCTGTGCTTTGCCGATAAAGAACCGCGGCTATGTGCGCGAGGACGATTATCGCCTTTCTCTCTTTTCATTAGGTTGCAGTAGTAATAACGTATTTATCGCCACGCGCTTAATACTTCAGAGCGCTGCACGCGTGCGAAGAAGCTCGCAGACTCAAAGGCCGCCGAGATGTCCGCAGCGACGTCGCCGCTTGTGTCTATCAAGCTCAGTTGAAAGGCCGGCACGTGGCTACTGAACGCCGCTCTAAATTTTTTACAACGCATCGGCGACAGCCGAGGGAAAAAAGAGGAGTTTATAGAAGAAGAAGAAGAAGCTCGACAGGGCGGCTCGTCGGGGGATAAAAAAAAAGCGCGAGAGGGAGGAAATGCAGGTGAAGTTGCGACGCCATTAAGATAATCTCAGCGACTTATGTCTCGGCGGGTCGTGTAATTATAGATAAAAGCGCGCGGCCGCCGCGACGCTGAATAAAATTCCGAGAGAGAGAAATATCCGTACGGAGGCTTATATTCGCGCGCGGCTGCACACTCGCACATAATACACGTGTTTCTGGCTGAGGAGATAAGAATCTCGCTCTCTCTCTCTCTCTCTTTCTCTCTCGGCGAGCGCTCCGAACATGTAGTTCTGCTCGAGCGGAACACGATGTACGTATAAGTAGGATACACATCTATATCGCTAAAGTCGTCGACGAGTACATCGGAGCTACGACGTTGTTTGCGTGCGAGCGAGCTAGCTCGGGAAAAAAAAGTCGTATATACCGTTGTACGCGCGTATAGCAGTGTAGACGGGAGAATTTGACAAGGAATCGCGGCGGGATCGAATGAGCTGGTGGAAGGAAGGGAAGGGGGTTCGTATCACACTGTGGCGATGCTTCCAGTGGCGCCAGAGGGCGGCCGAGTCGGGAAACAAGCTCTGGGCGCTCTGGAAGCTCAGTCGTCGCGAGGTAACCGCCGCCGTGGCACTATAACTGCCGCAAGAGAGCCAGAGAGTGTGTGAGAGAGAGAGAGAGAGAGAGAGACGAGCGCTTGCGCAGTTCCGCGCTATCCGCAGCACCTCCAGGTCCCGCGCTCGCTGACAGAGCGGCCCACTCTCAGTTTCTCTCTCCCGCGGGCTCCGCGAAGCCGCTGCTCTGCGTGTGTGTGTGTGTGTGTGTACACTCGAATGCGATATTCACGTGCTACTTCTTCCTCCTACTCCTACTCGCTGCTGCTGATGCTGATGTGCTACACTCGATCTGGTAATTGTCTCTCACTCTACTCTTATGTATAATGGTTAAGTCCCGCGTGTAAGCTTTATCAGCGCGATTATACGTATACGTAAATAAATACAGAAGGAGGAGAATAAGAAGAGAAGCGCGCAATCGTGGGAGGAGCTGGGTTGAGCACGCCGAGGCGCGCTTATCATTCCAGGAATTCGGGATTCGTGCGCCGCTTATCGAGGCAGCGGAGGGGGGAACCTTCGTGTGTCTTTGGCCGACGGCAGCCGGTTACCGATAAGCTTCGGATAGCGCGAGTTTCCTGGAAATTCCGTGACAGCCGAGGACTGTTCGTTTCTCCGCGTGTAACGTGTGCATTAGAGTACAGCGGCAGCTGCACATGTATACGGCTCAATCGAGCGTTTCGCGGAAGTGAAAAATCGATCGGTGTCGCGCGCGATATTCAAAGCCTAATATGCTCGGGACTCTAGTTTCGGCTGTCCTGCTTATACGCCCGGACCTAATTCCGCTTCTGTGTGTGCCCGAATCAATCAAGCGCAGCGACGAGTGTTCGCGCCGTTATACACAGGTCTATAGCTGACAGACGCAGGGAATCGTATATTCCCGGCACGAAGCTCCGGCCTATCGAGGGAGATACCCGATGATTTCTTTCGCACTATATATATATATATATATATATATATATATATATATATATATATATATATATATATATATACGAAAAAACAAGCTCCGCGTGCTTGATTTTCCGCGAGTCGACACATCCGAAACAAAAAGAAGAAGACGGCTCCTCCATCTCGCGCGCCCGCATATACCAGGCGCGCGCGAGATCGTTTGTCAAGGGAGAGATATCGGCGCTGATGTGCGCAGCTGGAAAAAGCTCTCGCCCGCGGTTTCTCACATCGTCGATATAGAGAGAAAGAGAGAGAAGTTGCGCGGAGATTCAAACTTACACCCCCTCTCTCGAAGCCTCCTCCCCCATAAGCAGCTTCTAATCTATGCGAAAGACGAGCTTTGGATGTAGGTCGCGCGCTCGCGAGATAATTTCCCGTTTATCCGCCGCGGCGACGACTTTGATTTACGAGTTTCTTATATATGTGAAGTATAGTAGCAGCGATGGTATAGAAAAAAAAAAAAAAAAAAAGAGGAGGAGCTCGCAGTCGGAAGGTAATTGCTGGAAGCTCGACGGTCGTCCAGCTTTTCCCTGCAATAGAGCGTCCGAACGAACGAGAGGGACAGACAGAGAGCGCGCAGCCTATTCGTGCCGTGCCAACTTTTCGATCGTAATCGAGTCAGCGAAGAGGCTTTCTCCCTCTCTCTCTTGCCTCAGCACTTTAATCCACGAACGGGGCAGCCGCGCTCGCTCACGTGCTAGTCTTGGAAAATTGGTGGGGCGAGAGGGAGAGGAAGAGTGTTAGCCATTTCCTCTCTCTTCCTCTGCCTCGCTCTCTATCGGGAAGGCGGCCGTGTTAGAGAAGACCCAATTACATCCCGTCGCTTTAGAATCCGGCTGCAGCGCAACTCGTCGCTTAATACAGCAGCAGTAGTAGTAGCAAGCGAAATGCGTCTGGGGAATCGAGCGGTGCGCTCCTTGAGCTTTCCTTATTTCCGTTATCAGCCACTCCATTCGACTCTTGTTTCTCTCCTCGCTCGATCGCTCGATCGTCGGTGAGAAAAAGAAAGAGGAAAGAGGAAAGAGGAGAGGAGATCGAGAGGAGATTATACGGGCGGCGCATCATTTATGAATTTCCAGTCGGGTCCGCCGGGCGATTCATCGTCGTCGTAGGACTTTATCTCCGATTTCGTGCCCCCTTCTCCATATATACTTTTGTTTTCGCCCTGTACTGTCCGAGAGAGCAGCGGAGCCGATAAACCAAGCGAATTATCTTGTCAGACGACTTGCGCGCGGTCTCTATACAGCGCACTACTATACGTCTCTCTCTCTCTCTCTCTCTCTCGCTTCTAATGGATTTGTCAAGGATTTCGAAACTCGTCGTATACGCGTATAGCCGACTCCTGAAACTCCCAATATGCTCGAGAGGGAGAGAGAGTGCAGTGACTAGCGGAAACAAGAGAGAGGGAGCTTTATTGAGATAAACGTCGGCTACGAGATTTCGCGTTCGAGTTGTTTCTCCTCTTTTTCCCGCCCATTCCTCCTCGCTGCACTTCCTCGCTCTTTTCGCCCAGGGTTTCAATTCGCAACTCGCTACGTGCTTTTAACCCTTCGCCGCTTCTTCTCACGCGCTTATCGATTGATCGAACATGTTTTCTTGCAGATGGGCTGCCAGGCCGGTAAATAGCTGAGAGAGAGAGAGAGAGAGAGAGAGAAGCAGAGCATCGCACACAGGGCTATCACGAGACGAATGGACGAGCTGATGAACTCGATGTTGAAACCGCCGGCGTTGGCGGCGGCGACGGCCGGCGGTCTTGTGCAGCGGCAGCCGTATCGCCGGCTGGACATCGGCGAGTAAAGGCGCGACTGTACACACGAGATCTCGAGAGAGAGAGAGAGAGAGAGAGAGAGACAGTTCGGCGCCTGAGATGTGAGACTCTCGACCAAACTCGCTTCGTACCACTGAGAGTGCAGTGTCTCTCTATATATCTAGTGCAGCGTGTGTCTTGTGTGAGTGTGCAATGTGTCGGTGCAGCAGCATCAGCGTTGGTAGAAGCAGCTCGAACTGAAGCTCTCTATCTCTCTCAGCTCGCGGCGGACTCGCGGACCGCACTTGCACTCGAAGACAGAGACAGCGGAGCATCAAGATGAAGGAGAGCCGGGCAAGATGGCTGAGCATCGCTTGCTCGATCATAGCCATCCTCTCGCACCAGTCAGGTGAGTCCTTTTTTTTTTTTTCAATTACGAGCTCCGCCACGGCTACTCTCCACTGATCAGTAGGAGGAGGCGACGTTTCGAAACGTCCCCGATGATTTCTCGAGGGAGCCCTATAGCCCTCCTCTCGGATCTTTATTAATTTCGCTCGGCGACAAAGCTATACGACTCCCGGCTTTTTATGCAGCTCCGTGTGTGTACTCGCGTGTGAAAAGGGGACTCAGCGCAGAGACTATAGTCGTTATATACCTTTGACACGGCTGCAGCTGCTGCAGCTCTCTGTTGCGATAGCTTCTCAGCGACTCAAAGCGCTCGCGGAACACGAGACTCGCTGCTGCTTTAAACGAGGCAGTGATCCTGCAAAGGACATCCGAGGAGCTGGTAACAGGTCAGCCTTATTAAGAAAACGCGATTATAATAAGATGAAAAATAGGGAAAAGACTAGTGTACGCGGTACAGTTACGCGATAGTTTAGCCTTGTCGCACAAGTCGCACAACGAGCACTAGGAGTAGGGGGTATAGCTGTTCCGAGCCGGGCTAGAGCAATACTTTTTCTCCGCCGACACGAGGGCAGAAGAACCATCGAGCGGAGAAGAGTGCGCTGTAGCTGCTCCCCGAAGAAGTAGCCACTTAACCCTTGGCCGTAGGAGTGGTATACGAAAGAGAGAGGGGGAGAATATGGCCGGTGCTTATGGTCGACTAGGCGAGTTAATCCGAGCACAGAACGCGAGGGGGTAACTTTGCACTTTGACAGCACTTTGACCTATCAATGTCGCCCCCTCGGCTAACCCGTGTATTTTACTCTCTCTTCGCGATTTTTTTCCCTCATTCTCCTCCTTCTTCTTCTCGCACCTCGACAGCCTTGTACGCGCGCGTGTGTGTGTGTGTGTGTGTGTATTAGAGCAAAGAGAGAGGGTTCGCACGCTCGGATAGTCGGCGCTACGGTTATAGCGCGGACGCGAAATCGTCGGATCCGACCAGGCGGAATAACGTCTCTCGCCGGTGAAGCTCTCTCCGAAGAAGAAGGAAGCGGAGAAACCGCACGCGAATACAAATACAGGCGCGCGCGATCGTCGAGTGCTGTGTATGCATGCGAAAGCAGTGGTAGAGAGCGCCGAAGGGAGATTGAGCGGCACTGCAAACAGCCCTGCACAAAAGCTTCGAATCGCGCGCGTTTATGTGCATAACACGTATAGCTCGCGCGTCAAAGCTGCCGATTAAACGAATTTTTGTTTGTACGAATTTCGCTGGAGAAAGCGATTCCGCTTCGTTTGGACAGCTCGTCTTTTCTCTCTCGCTCTCTCTCTCTCTCTCTCTCTCTCTCTCTCTCTCTCCGCGGGTATAGCGGGTATAGCGTGTGTGTGTGTGGATAGGGAAGAGGAAAAAGAGAGAAGAAGAATGCTCGCAATCTCGAAACGTATCTCCCGGTGGTCCAGACGCGCGTGCGAGTGTATAATAGCGGTAGTAGCTCTTGCATGACTCTCTCTCTCTCTCTCTCTCTCTCTCTCTCTGCCTCGCGCACGGTTACACCCTATACTCTTAGCGCGAGCGGGCCGAAAGTTTTTGCGCTCCTAACGAATTGCCACCGCATTTTCCGCTGCAGCGTCGGAGAGAAAACTCGCTCAGCTCTCTCTCTCTCTCTCTCTCTCTCTCTCCGTGTAGGTATGCGATTCTCGAAATAATTGCGCGCGTCCGCGAAATCCAACGTAATAATACGTGCGCTTGAGAAACGCGTCGGATAATGCGCTTTTAATCACGAGTAATGGAGAGCTCATTTTTGGGAAATTAGCGAGTTTCGTATGCTCGTTACTCCCGGTGTTGACACACTGACGTCGTTAGCGCGCGACGACGAGCCGATGTGTTTTATTAATTTTCTTTCGGCTATGCCGTATACAGAAGGCGAGACAAGTTTGATGTGCTTAATAAAAGTCTTGAGAGGTACACCGGTGTCGCAGACAAGCTCGAGGGGGGGGGGGGGGGGGAGAGCTTTCCGAAAGCTCGTTTGAGAGCCGCTCGAATTTCAGCCGCGGGGTCGTTAATAATGAGAGTCAGTCGATATTATCGAGCTCATTAGGCTTATTATCGGAGCTGACATCGAAACAACGACTTTCCGCCGATTCGCCACTATCGCGACCGCGCGCGTGTACAGCTCTATAAAACGTACAAAACGTGATGGAAATGTAACGAGTACACGTATGCGTGTCTCTCTGCATACACACACACGCGAGACATGTTTTATCATGTGCGCAGCTTGGCGGGATTCCAGCTGCCTTCGGTATATTTGTTGCTGCTTTCCGTCTCGTTAGGCAGAAAATCTATTTCTTTTACGTCTCCCGCGCATAAATCCAGCTTCCGCAACCGTCGCGCGCGCCGCCGCGTGTGTACCGCGAAAACTTGCGCAAAAAAATTTTCCTCCCAGCTCCTGCACACACACACACACACACACACACACGCGAAATTAGTCCGCGAAAAGTATTTCGATAAGTATAAGGCACAGTCGGCTACGGGAACGAGCTTGGAAATTGCCGAGACATTAGCGCGATTCTCTCTCTCTCTCTCTCTCTCTCTCTCTCTCTCTCTCTCTGCCTCTCGTTCATCCGCTAAGTGACCACTTAGCTTGCCGCGCTGCAGCTGCACACGTTTCTGTACTCGCTCTCGCTCGCTCGCCGGGTTGCATAATACCGCAGCGCAGACGGCAAAGAGCCGGAAACAGCCCAAGAAGGGATAAGCCAAATTATAGGGTAATTACCGATTCAATCCTCGCCCCGCGATTGAGCCCGAACTATCCGTTCCGCGTATACTACTATATATACTACCTATACGTATCGGCGTGTCGTGCGATTCGAATTCCGCACGCTGCATACGTGCAGCAGCGCGTCCGATATCTTTATAAACGGATACGCGGTCGAAAACAGCCTGAAGGCTCAATTTCTACATCGCGCAAATCCGAAAAACATTCGCTCACGCGAAATCCCATCGGTCGCTCGACTCTCTCTCTCTCTCTCTCTCTCTTGTACACACATCACAGCTCTATATATATGTACGGAGTCGTGGCGGGGGAGAAAAAAAGTTGCAGAGCGCGCATTTAAATTTCATATAACGCCGCGCGGGCCGGTATACGGCTAACAAAGCGTGAAAGAATGCGTACACACACATACACGTACACAACTGGCACGGCTCAACGAATCGGAAAAAGGGCGCTGTGTGCCCTTTGCGCTGCAGCTTCGCGTGTGTGTGTGTGTGTGTGTTATATTCGAAAATTCGAGCGGCTGCAATTATATAATAAAAGAGGAGCAAAAGCTATGTGCTCGTTGCGCAGCGGTGCAGTACACGATGCCCTGGCTTCTATATCTGATGCTGCTTTCTTCGAGCGATTCAGGAGCGGCGCACAATCAGCGGAGCGGACATTTATCAAACGATCTCTCTCTCTCTCTCTCTCTCTCTCTCTCTCTCTCTCTCTCTTTTGAAAAGCTCTCCCTTAACAATTTCACGGGCAAAAAGCCGCTTACCGCGCGCACGGGACTTTTATCGACTGTTCCGCGCATTGAGAGAGAGGGCCTTTGTGAGAATGCTTATTGCCCGCGAGCGCGATCACTCGAGCGTATACTCGATTCCTTATTATTGTATGTCCTATAGCTCGTGTGTGTGTGTGGGTGTGTGTGTATAGATAAGCGGTGTATAGACGTGTGTGCGATGAAAAAGTCAAAGTTACTTAGCTAATAAAATCGTCCCACCCGTACACGGCTCTTTCTACTGCCGCTGCGTGTATATAGAGCCGTGTATGTATAATTGATTAACCTGCGGCGAAATTTCAACTTTAATCAAGCGAAAGAGTTTACTTTACAGTTGCTTTCGCACGGGCGATGATGATTATCAAGAATAATATATAACTAATTCGAGAGCCGCGCGGGGGGGCGTTCATTAGCGAGTGTACAGGGGGGCAACGTGTGTGAGCTAAGTGTATTAAAAGCCGGTAAAATAAAATTTCATTTCCAGGAAGGAGCTACCGGAGGATAGGATAATAAGCAAACGTTTAACTAACCTAGTCTTGTGTGTATTTTTTGAAAGTCGCTCTCTACGTTGCTTTGCAGCACAGCAGCTTCCAAGTTACACACGCGCGACGAGCACTTCCTGGCGCCAAGGGAAACGCGGACAAGAAGTAGTGAGTGAGAGCTGAGCAGACGTGCGCGCGCGCGTCCGTATAGCCGGATGAATAAACTCCCGTGAAGTTGCAATGTGCTTTGGTTTCGTAACGCGAAATCCTCCGACGACTCATTGTTATGCCAGAAATTAACGGGACTGTTTGCAGTGCTCGCTCGCGACATATAGCTTTTTACCTATAGCGTGCGCGCGCGGGCAAAAGTTGAGCGAGAGAGAGAGAGAGAGAGAGAGAGAGAGCAGGGAAACGTCAACGCTATAAAGTTAATGAGCGAAGAAGCTGCTGCTGTGTGCCAGCTTGATATTATTCAGCGCGCGCGAGGTGCGAATCCTGCGGAGCAGCACAGCCGCGAGCGCATGTAAACGTCAATCACGATTAAGTCTCACGTCGGCTGAATAATGCAACCTACTGCGGAGCGCGAATCCCTCTCGCGCTATGTCTCTCTCTCTCTCTCTCTCACACACGTCAGCGTGTAATATCGTAGGCATTATGTATAAGACGCTTTTTATTACCCGAGCGAGTGTAATCGAGTTGTCAAATTCTCCGTCCGGTCGCAGCTCGCCTGTCTCCCTCTTTCTGTGTTAACTGCACAATTAGAATTAATAGTTGAAGCTCGCGCTGCTACAGCAGTGGTAGTGGTGGCCGAAAAAAAAGGAGGAAAATTCCACCCCTCCGTCTCTACACTTTGCTAATTACGCTCTCATTAATTTATGCCGCTCTTTCTCCGGCTCTTTTGCAGCTTGTGCTCCATTCCGGCCCTTTCCGGGAGGGAAAAAAGCTGCAGCCCCCGCGAGTTCGCGTGCTTTGGGGGGCTTCGGAGAGCACGAGGAGCGCGCGCTATATAGCCGTAAAGTATACGCTCTCGCTCGCTCGCTCGAAAAGTGGATGTGTTCGGCGCGCGCAAAAATTACAGCGCTTATTCTCTCTCCGCGAACGCGGGCAAAAGTTTTAAAATCGCTTCATTTCGCAGGGGGAAAAATGACCGAGCGACGAAAATATATATTCCGTATTCGATCATAGTTTCCATCGCGCAGAAAGAGAGAGAGAGAGAGAGAGAGAGAGAGAGAGAGAGAGGGGCTGATTAAATTTGTTCCCCGGTGTACGGAGGGGCTATATAAGAAAAATCTCTCCCGTTCCCGTGATTTACACGAGCTGTCCCGTACGCTCTTTCTCTCCTGCGATCGATAGTCCCTCCAGGAGTTTTTAATAATTTTTTACACGCGCGCCAACAAGTTCGCAGATTGACGATAAAATAATTGCAGAATCATAACGGGTCGATGGAGACGATGTATACAGCGCGCGCTCGCACACACACACACACGCTCGCGACCTTTTATGCTAAATTTATGCACGAAATTTCAATTTTACACCTATTGCTCCACATCCGAGAGCTGAAACTTCCCTCACCCCGGCGAATCACTCGTAGTACGAGCGCAAAAACACGCGCTTTATGCGAGAAAAATAACCGCGGTTCCGCATCGGTGTCTCTCGAAAAAACTGCAGACATAATAGTCCCAAGAGAGAGAGAGAGAGAGAGAGAGAGAGAGAGGAACGTTATGGCCAGGTGTATATAACGCAGAGACGGCAAAAGGGCTGTATAGCGCAGAGAAAACGGAATTTATTATTCGAGCGCGCGCGGCGCGGCGAGAGAAAATATAGGCCAAATCGAAAGTCGACGTCCTCCCTCTCTCTCTCTCTCTCTCTCTCGTAAATTTAATAGCTCGGAAAATAACATTCAGAATTTTCGTACCTACTTGGCGGCGAAGGGCGCGCACGTGCGTGCATATTATTTCTCTCAGCTCTCTCTCTCTCTCTCTCTCTCTCTCTCTCTCTCCTTGCCTCTAAACACGTGCGAAGCGGTGCTAGGCACACGAGACACACACACACACACACACACACACACACACACACACACACACACACACAGGGAGAGCGGAAATCGATTCTAACACAAATATAAAATAACTCCGCGTCGCGTCTTTGTTGCGCGCGTAATTGAAACAGCCTTGTTTATCGAAAAGAGCCGCTAAAGTTTCAGGTATACGAGCTAGCACTGCACGCAGAGGCGAGAAGGAAATTTCACGAGCCTGGCGTATAAAGACCGAGGAGGAGAGGGCTGGCAAAGAATATGGTAATTCGCAGCGTAGTTGCTCCCCGGAACTCTCTCGGTTCGTTAGTCAAAGCGGTCGAACAAACATCGGCACAGAATAAATGGGCCGTGCGCATCAGCTTTTTACTTTTAGCTGCGAATTACGATGTTTACACCCGCCCGCGAGAAATCAGATCGCGTTATATACGCAGATTTTTCCCCGTATGTAGCACACGTGAGCTGGATATCAAAGGAGTGAATCTCTCTTTGATCGCGCGTTCGGGAGCATCATTTTTCCGCGATGCGGCTTAACGGCGGAAATGTACTTTTCCTTATCATTTCGCTTTACCTGCGCGCACAGCACTCGTACTCGATCTTTCCTCCCTCCCTCTCGTATCGTACGTGCTTCTCATGGCAAGGGCGTTTTATACACAATGGCACGGCTGGGAGACTCGGCCCGGCTTACGAATTACTCGGCTAATCGAGTTACCGTTCGCGGAATATTCGCCGGGGCCGCGGGTTATTTCGTTTTGTTACGTGGATATTATACGCGGCGGTCTACTCGTCGATCATCGTTCAATTTATTCGCGCGCGAGCGACGAAGAGCCTCGTATCCATCATCCCTCTCGCGGCATCGGCAAACTGTCGGACGTATACGCGGCGGCGACGACGACTCTCCAACTTCTTCGCCGCCGGCGCCGCCGATACTTGTGCACCTGCAGTTTTGACGTGGCTGTGAAATATATCGCAGGCCGTCGTATCGCATTAGACTCTTGTTACGCTTTCAGCGAGCGGGGAAGGATTTATATCTCGTCTCTCTGCGACGCTCGAAGAGGAGACGAGTGAGATAGTGCAAAAGCTGCACCGCACAGTCACATAAACACTTGGCTCTGAAAGAGAGTCATGGACGAGCGAGCGGGGCAGAGTCGAGCTTGCACGATGGAGCTCGGCTGGCGGTTATTGTATTAGGTACCGACGGATAGCAGCGGCCATAATATAATTTTACGGTCACCGGATCCCCTCGACCCGGTTTACGAGATACACAGGGAGCGGAGACCCCTGCTCCACACTGCCTTTTTCCACACTGCCGCAGCGAGAGAGAGAGAGAGGACTAAACGCTCGGCTGCTGATGCCGGCGTATAGATACGGACGCGAGTAGGCGGTAATCCCTTTTTCCCTCTCCGCTTCTTCATAAGCCGCTGCACCTAAATAATAAACTGCATCTAATCAAATCTACCCTCGCTCGCTAGTCGCTCCAGATGCCGCGTCGACGAGGGAAAACAGCTAACTAGCTTAATTATTTTTGTCGCGCGCGCGCATGTACCTTTGTCTCTTTGAAGATCTTTCTCCACTGCTCCCGCTGCTTCTTCTTGTTAGCCGGGGCTTTATCGCGTCGCTGCGCTCCACACACATACGCTGAGAGTTGTCAAGTTTTGTTGTTCCGATAGCGCAAGTAGAATTGCAGGCCCTTCACTTTCCCTCCGTACAACTGCAGCAGCGTATGTTTTGCCGCGCGGCTGACTCGTGCGAGGCCACTACTACTGCATAAGTTAACCCTCGGAGTAGCGGCAGTGGGGCCGGTTCCCAAGTCACAGCGGCAGTATACACACTGTGTGTGAGCCGCTTTGCTCCCGGCTTACGGAGCTCGACAAACAATGGACGTGCGAGCTTCGACGCCGTCCAAGTGCTGCGCTGTGGACTTGTCTCTCCCTCTAGCTCTCTGGCCGAAAGCGAGGCGCGTCCACTTATACTTTCATGAACTACATCAGCTGTGAAATGGAGTCACTTTGTGGTTTTGCAAACGACTGTCGCGAGGCTCTAGGCCGCTTGGGGAATAGAAAAGCTCTCGCTCTCTGCTATTCTGCGCCCCGGGATACGCCGGCCTTTACGCCCTACGCCTATTGATCTGCTTCTCGAATCTGCCTCTCTCTCTCTCTCTCTAACCATTCGTTAATTCGACTAATAGCCCCGCTCACACGCGTTGATCGAAAAATAAACAGACTGCGCTCTTTTACCGCTAATAAAGCGGATATACGCGCGAGCACTCGTTAAATTTTACGTAGCACCGCACGCCTATACGCGGCTGATTCATTGCGGCGATCGTATTTAACCTACTCAAAATATCCCCGTAAATTACACGAAACCTGTAAAAGCGTTCTTCGTTCCGCACAGGCGCGAAATAAAAAAAATTTTGATTTTCAAATTTTCGAATCTCGCAGCAGGCGCGCGCCGGATATGAAACATCCCTGAGCGCACTTGGAATTCAAGTATGCGTGTGTAATATTCGAGAAATATAAGCGAGCGAGAGCTGCTGGGGAATTCATCGAGGGGAAAAAAGCGCCGAGTTTGTCGAAGAAGCAAGCATCCGTGCGAACAAGTTCCTCGAGAGAAAGAGGAGCGACGAGACGCGACGCAGTAAAAGCGCTCGGCTCTATTAACATGATGTTTAGCATTTAACGGCTCGAGCGATCCTTAACAGTCGCGGGGCTGGATTTTTATGCCTGGACACGTAGCTGTAAGAGGGACGAGGAGAAGAGAGGGAGAGGATAGAGTCGTAAAAAGGCAATTTTATTCGACTA
The DNA here is from genome assembly GCA_037356405.1 of Nasonia oneida. Taxonomy (NCBI): domain Eukaryota; kingdom Metazoa; phylum Arthropoda; class Insecta; order Hymenoptera; family Pteromalidae; genus Nasonia; species Nasonia oneida. The sequence goes on along the minus strand of JAZHPH010000892.1, from coordinate 2,429 downwards.
CTCCATTCGTTTATTACGATCGTGAGTTATATGTATAATTTTTTTTCTCTCTCCACTCGCGCGTCCTTATATCTCTCGCGAGTGTCGCTGTGTTTTAATCTAGTCGAGAGAGAGGCTCGACACTGTGTGGCTGCGCTCGGGGCTTAACGTATTCTTAATCACATTTTACTGCGTCCACATTTCCGTTCACGAAAGCGTAAAATTAGTTATAAAAACCGCAGTAACCCGTAGCTCGTGCTCGCGCGTCGAGGTAGGCTCTCCCCCTCTCTCTCCCCCCCTCTCTCTCTCTCTCTCTCTCTCTCTCTCTCTCTCTCGGGCCAGCGAGCGACCCCTTTCATTTTCCTTTTAGCCTTCCCTGGCAGATTACCTCTTTTTACCTTCCCTCGTCGTAAAACGGCTCGTTCGTCTCGGCAAGCAGCAGGCCCTGCCTGCACACACCCCGGCCTCGCCACGCGCGCGACTATATACGTTATATATATGTATACGCTCTCGGGCTATACAAGCCTCCCCCGCAAGTGTACTCTCTCCCGCAGCGCAAAATGCTGTCGAGGCTGGATATTACGCGCAGCTATATACCTACGTGTACGTTTCACCTCAACTGGCCCCTCAAAAACTTTTGGCGACGCGAGATTGCCGCCCGCCCCCGGAACTTTGTCATGACTCGGCAGCAGCAGCGTATTATGTACGGACTGTAGTCGCACTCGTGTGTCATATAATACACCGGCGAATTTGTAAACATTTTTACGAGGGGAGAGAAAAAGTAAGCGGCTCTTATAGCACACACGCGCCGGCTATACATAGGCGAGAGAGAGAGCGCGCGAGCTGCATCTTATTGGCCGCAGACACGCAGCCGCGCTCGAGAGTTACACCTCTTTAAATTCCTTGGGGCATCTGATTGCACTTAATTGCCCGGCTAATTAATTACATAATTTATCACATCGCCGCTCGCGATAAACGTTGATTTAATTCGCCGCTGCCGCCGAGCTACATCGCACGTACATACATGTATAGGTATATACGAGAAGAGAGAGAGAGAGAGAGAGAGAGAACGAGAGGAAAAAAATTCAATTAATCTCGCCTCCCTTCGATCGCGCGGCGTGCGGTGCGTATGCGATAAGCCATATATACATGAGAGCGCGCGCACATACGTCAGAGAGCAGCCAGAGTCGGATTAGGGATCCTTGAAAATCTTTTCCGCGCAAATAATCAAGCGCCAAACGAAATCCCTCAGCTTCCGCATTTGCATATATGCGAAAATGTCGACGGCGGGGACCAAGTGCGCGCATATACAGCGCCGCGGAGATTATACTCTCGAGTCACGGAAAAGTGCATCGCCGAGCAGACACACACACACACACACACACACGCGTGCATGTGTACTCTCTAGCACAGACTTGCAGTCGTTACCGTCTAAGAGGATTTCTTCGAAAAGCCATCAGAGTTTGCAACGCGCGCCAGCCGCTTTCCAAAAGTAAATTGGCTTTGAAACTAGCGCGCAACGGCGAGTTTATATGCCGCGCGCTCTGCCCCTCTCTCTGGCTCCTTTTTTCTCTCCCCATATAATTCTCCTGTTTTCATACGTGCGCATCGGCCCTCCCTCCCTCCCTCTCTCTCTCTCTCTCTCTCTCTCTCTCTCTCTCTCTTCAGGTAAAGTACATTCAATTTCTAATTCGGTTATGATACTCCGCGGTGAGAATAGATAATCGAGAAAAATAATGTTGTCCCTGTTGTAATAAGTATAAGACGCAATCAGCCGCACACAAATATATGTTTATCTTTGTATGAGTGAGAAAGAGATAGGTATATACGTGTGTGTACGAAAATGTATAGTACGAGAGGATGATGTATACGCAGGTATAGTCTCAGTTGTGAGTAGCGAGCCTTCTTAAAAACTACGCATGTTGACGAGTATGTATATCCAGAATGTAAAACACGTGCGTGATTTAATTGCGAACGAAATCCTGACGCATCGTCAATCGATAATTAGTTTGTTATACGATTAAGTGAATAAAAGAAATCTAAAAGAGATCCTCTACCTGTTCCAGTGTATATTTTCTACCCACGCGTAATCCAAAACGTAATACTGCCATACTAAAATAATAGTCCCGAGCCGTGTAACCAGCCGGGAATATAAAACAGTAGCTAAGGGAATGCAGAAATTACTGTTTTCGTCCCGCGCGCACAAACACGTAACGTTATTTTCTTAACCTACTCGTTAAGTATTCGCACGCGACGGCCCGCGAGGGCATTTTTGGCGCCGTGCCAGAGCGCGGCTCTTCTTCTCAGAGCTGCCGCGCCTTTTCGGCCGCAAGCGCGGAAACAAAGCAAAGAGCGTGAGGCCGGTTCGCGTGTGTAGTGTAAGCGCGCGAGCTGAGAAAAGCTTCTGTTTCCGCCGAAGAATTCATTTCTTCTCTCTCTCTCTCTCTCTC
>JAZHPH010000891.1:0-18391 GCA_037356405.1 Nasonia oneida | reverse complement strand
GGTGAAACGCTGTCGTTTTTACTTGTTTAATTCTAAATCGTTTTGCTACTCTTTTCATTAGTTTGCTAAGAAAATTTGTTCCTTGGTCCGTTAATATTACTCTCGGTGCTCCAAAAACGCAAATGACCTTCCGTATTAGTACGTTCGCGACCGTTGCTGCCGTAATGTCTCCCAGTGGTTCTGCTATCGCGATTATCCTGAAACGTTAGTACGTACTCGTTGCCACAATCCGTAGGAGGTAGAGGGCCTACAACGTCCATGGCTAATTTTTCCATGCTTACTGTTGGTGTGTCCGTGATAACCATAGGAAGTTTTGTTTTTATTCTAACTAATTTCTTTAATTGACAGTCTAAACATTTTCGCACGAAAGCTTGTATTTCTTCCTTTAAATTTTCCCAATAATAGTTTTGTTTAATTATCTTATAAGTTTTTGTCACGCCGCGGTGTCCGCCGACTATTGACGCGTGTGCCGCTTTTATTATCGTTTCGCGATCCTCCGCCAATGGATATTTTATAAGTCCCAAACAAATTATCAGTTTAGTGTGCGAGCAAGCGAATGAGTCTTTTAACGGTTTTATCGCGTTGCGCCATTCTAATTCTTCGATTCTTTCGGTTTTTGCTATACTTATTGATTTTAAGTCTGCTTGTTTTAGAAATGGTGTTAGATTGGTGCACAAAATCTCGATGTTGTGTCGTGTCAGGGTCGGCCCGATTCGCGCCTCATCTCGTAGTGGAAGCGCTATATGCGTTTTATTATTTACGCGTATCGACGCTGAAATCCCGACCTGTAATCGCGCGAACATCGGTAATTTTCCCATAATTTTCAATTGTCTTGCCCCTTCATCGCAAGGCTCTCCCTTTGTTGAGAAAAAGTACATGAAGTTGTCTTTCCGCATAAACATTTGTTCTCGGCACCTAATGGCTTCCTCCGAGTTTTGAGTATCCCGTTGGCTTCCATTTTTAGTCGTGTTCAGGGGTTCCGCCCCTTCTTCCGGGTCGCCGCTTTCACTCTCATCGGTCCCCTGTTGCGTTTCCCTAATGTCGCTCTCCGATTGTACCTCCCCCTTGTTTGAGTCCTGTCGCGTCCCCGTTGTCTCGATTCCGAGTTCCTCCGATTCCAGCTGCTCGTCATCGTTCTGACCCTTCGCGGTGGTTTGCTTTATCTCCGGGCATTCTTCCTGACTTTCTCCTGAAATATCTTTTTCTACCCGTTCTTTTGAGCGGTTTTCTTTTGGCCTGCGTTTTTTTGGTGCTAGGGCTGCTATGGCTTCTTTATTTTGTCCCCTGTAGTCTTCCGCCTCGACCGCGCGTCTGCATTGTGTGCGTTGGCGCGGTGTCTTTACCGCGGGCTGGTTTGCCTCCTGTCGCGTCGACTGCCGAATTGTCACTCTGTGACTGGTTTATATCTTCCGCCGCCACTATATTTATAGCCCTTTCTACCGGGTTTCTTGAAAGCGCGTCAGCTATGTTCGTTTTTCCTGGTTTATAGATTATGTTAACTTCGAATTCCGCGAGTAATAATCTCCATCTGTTAACTCGCGAATTCGGATCCCTATGAGTGCGCAGCCGTTGTAGCGCTATATTATCGTTATCAAGTCAAAACGTCTCCCGAATAGGTACGGCCGGAAATGTTTGATTGCCGATACTAGCGCGTTCGCTTCTTTATTATATGTGTCACATTTCCTTTCCGCCTCTGTCAATGTGCGTGACATATATGCGACCGGGTGTTCTTTTCCCGGTTCTCCGTTTAGCGACACTGCTCCGAGTGCATACCCCGATGTGTCAGTTACTAGCGTGAAAGGTTTATTAATATCCGGGAATGTTAAAATATGTTCGTCGCACAGTTTATCGCGCAGAATTTCGAACGCCTTCTGTGCTTTTTCGGTCCATACAAATTCTGCGTCGTTTTTCAGCATTTCTGTTAACGGTACTGCTATATTTGCGAATTTGTCAATGAACCTCCTGTAGTAGCCCACAAAGCCCAAGAACTGTTTTATATTCTTTTTATTGCGAGGAGCGGGATATTCTTTTACAGCTTCTTTTTTCCTTGGGTCCGGTTTTACACCCGCTTCCGAGATTATGTGACCGAGTTACGCTACCTCTTTCTTTAAAAATTTGCATTTATCTGCCTGTAATTTTAATACGTGTTCTTTTAATCTTTCGAACAAGTGCCTGATTCGTTCTAAATGTTGCTCAAATGAATCCGAATGTACTATTATGTCGTCTATTATGTAAATGAAGAGTTCGCTACCTGTAAGGCCTGCCAGTGCTATTGCGAGCGCGCGCGAAAATGTCGCCGGCATTGTGCGTAGACCGAAACTGTCGCGAGTAAAATGGTATAGTCCGCTCTGCGTAGCAAATGCCGTTTTGTGCCTGTACTCTTCTGCTATTAATATTTGGTGATAACCCGACTTTAAATCGAAAACCGAAAAATATTTGGCTCCCCTGAGTTGATCGAGGATGTCAAGTATATTTTGCACCGGATATTGATCATTCAGTGTTTTAGCATTGACTTTACTGTAATCGATAACTAGTCTGAATTTAACAACGCCTTTGGAGTCAGGCTTTTTTGGAACTAAAAAGCACGGGCTGCAAAAAGATGACGTGGATTTTTCGATAATACCGTCCTTGAGTAGTTCGGCTACTTGTCTTTCCCGTTCTTCTCTCTCCTCGGGTGAGCGTCGATAAGGCTTACAATTAGTCGATACCGGTACCTCGTCGACTGTAGGTATTGTTAATTTAAGTAGCGGTGTTTTTGACAGTTTTTCCCCTTCTACATGAAATATGTCGTGGAATTCTTCCACTAACCTCCGTACCCTGGTTGTTTCTCCTTCGAAAATATGCTCCAAGCGTAGTTGCTCGGCCACCTTCTTTATCCTGTCATTATTTATGGTCGGGACGGGTTGACAGTATACGCATGCTTCTACCCGTTCGTTATACAGGTCCCTCCGCGTTTTTGACAGTTGCTCGTGCGCCTTTTCTAAAATACCGTGAAATTTCGCCTCTCGCCAGGTGTCCAGCCTAATTGCGTCCAATATCTTTTCTAGTGCTACCCTTGTACCTTCCGAGCTGTACCCGGTGAGGCTGTTGAGGCTTAGGATTGCGCTTATTGCTTTAGTGTGCATATTAAAAATAATCTCCTCTACCTACACCTCTTTTTTTATGACCCGTTCCGCGTCTCTCAGGATTGCTTCCAGTTTTTTAAGCGTGCTTTCTTTTTCTGTTGAATTTTCTCTCCCCGTCTTCTCGAGTTCGTTCAATTTTTTACTTCGATTTTGTTCTAGAATTGTTTTTATGTACCCGATTTCGTCCTCACTTCTATTTAGATTTTTGGCTGTGCCATGATTTTGTTCCTGATTTAGTTTTTCTTCGGGATTTAGTCCCTGGATTCTCGCCTGATTTTGTTCTCGGATTAGCTCCCGATTTTGTTCTCGATTTTGATTTTCATTTTTGCTGATTTTGTCCCGAATTCGTTCTTGATTTAGATTTTTATCTTTTCCGATTTCGACTTGCTTTTGCTCTTGATTTCGATTTTAATTTTTTCCGATTTCGACTTGCTCTTGTTCTTGATTTAGATTTTTGCTATTCTCGATTTTGACTTGGATTCGCCCTTGACTCCGATTATTGGTTTCGCTGATATCATGTCGATTTTCTCTTTGATTTAGATTTTTTATTTCGCCGATTTTGTCTCGTTTTTGTTCTTGATTTAGCTCCTTGTTTTCCTTGATTTCGATTTGATTTCGCCCTTGATTTAGAATATTCTCTCTATTTTCTCCTTGATTTAGATTTTGTATCCCCTCTAGAGTAAATTGATTTGAATTTTTTGTTATTAGCGCGCTCCGTTCCGTTTCTTTGTGTTCGGTCTCCGTTTTTTCGCTCAACTCGATTTCCGTGATTTCTTCCCTTACCTCATTAGTGAACGCGATCAAATGTTCTCCGATTTTTAAGCAATTATTTTTGTAATCGATACTTGCTCCCGATTGTGCGAAAAAGTCGCACCCCAACAGTCCGTTTTCTTTTATTGGAAAATCGTTGTTCACCAAATGAAATTCTATTTTAAAATGCGCTAAGTATAATGTGATTGTGCCGAGCGTCTGCGTTACTCCTGCTGTTTTGACGCCTTCTATGCATTCGCTTTCTTTTAATAAGTTCGGTCCTGCTCCTGAGTCTAATATCAACACGATCTCTCTGCCGTTTAGTGGATTTATTAATTTGATTGAAGGTGATTTCGCGCACAAGCTGAGTTTTACTTCGCTGATACTTATTGTTGCTCGCGGTGGTTGAATCCCTGCGTCGGGCGCGGCCTGCTTTCGGTCGTTCGTCCCGCACCCTGATACGATTGACCCGCTTCGTTTCCCTGCGTTTCGCGCATCTTGTTGTTATATTCTTCAGTTTCTCTTTTTCCACATTCTGCTATGCAGTGGCCCTCTTTCTTGCAGTAATTGCATGTGGGTTTGTTCTCGGCGCGCGCATTTTCGTCCGGGAAAGTTACTCTTTGTCTGTGAACGTACTGCTCCCCTTGGTTTTGGGTCGTAGTTCGCGGCGGGGGTTGGCTTCGCCATGGCGTCTGTCTCGCATCCTGCATCGCGCTATTGTTAGGCCCCTCCCTCGGGTTCGTTTGCGGTCGGACTGGTGATCTTACGGTTTCATTATTCGGATTCTGATTTCTGTACCAACATTTTTGTGCTGTATGGCCTTTATTACTACAGATTTGGCATTTTTCTATAGCTTGAGGGTTTACTACGCAAATTTGAGCCGTATTATTTTTTTGATCCTGATTTTCCTGATAGCATGCGAAATCAAGCTCTATTTCTATTGCATGGATAATTGCTTCGTTTACGTCATTAAATTCACCAAGCCGCGTGCTTATTGGCCAATCTAGTCCTTTCTTGAAATAATATATTAATTTTCGACTAATTTGATGCCGCCTTGATGTTCACGTCCAAAATTCGGATTCTAGTGGAATAAGTAATGACTTTTTCTCACTTTTTTTGCCTTATTTTCGCGAGTTCTCCGAGTAGTTCGTCCGTTGATTTTCCCGAACCGAATGTTGATTCGAGGTGGTTTCTAATTTCTCTTACTGATTTGAATGTTTTATTGATTGTTGTATGCGTCGCCGTCTAATTTCGAGTAAATTACTTTTGCAAGTTCGAGTTCTCCTTCCGCTGTAAGCGCAACCAACACGAATACGTGCACAGGTATGTTTTTTCCGTCAAACCTCGGTAAATCTCGCATCACTTTTTCTGCCGCTTTACCATGTAAGGCGCTTACCGACGCATTGTTATATGCGTCTGCGCTCGATTGTAGTAAGTTTTGTCTCGGTCTGAAGGTGTTTATTCGCGGTGTCGAAAACTGAAATTTTTTGACTTCAACTGCGTCCGGATTTATTTGTTTATTCGATAAATGTCTCGTTTTGGTTAAATTCTCGTAGAAGGACATAGTATTGCTTGGAAGGCCTAATGTTTGATAATCCTCCGTAATTTTTGCTCTGAGAGTAGTAGGGGCTGCGCGGCTACTGGGCCAAGCGGCTTCTGGGCCACCGAATACCGACGCATGGTAACTCATATTAGTAGGTCCCCGTTTTACCGACAGAGCATTGCATATCGACCGTGCTGCCAGCGGTGGCGCCCCCCATAAACCAGTGTTGTCGACGGTGGCGCCCCCGTTACCGACCCCCTCCATAGCTCAGAGTGAGCATCGGTAATTTACTTTATCGACCTGGGATGCTATGGATAATTTGGAATAGGATTTGCAGGATTAAAGGTTGAAATAAACTAGTGTTGACGACGGTGGCGCCTCCGTTACCGATCCAACCTGTTTTATCAAACATGATTAGTTGAAATTTCAATATGGCTGATTTGTTCAGGAGCTGACATCTAGACGCTGGCTGAGTCTCTGAGCAATGAGCATCTAGCCATCCTGAGGGCTTATGAAACTTCTAATAATATTTAGGCAGGGCAAAGACAAAGACTTCATTAGTTTTTGATGCTACTGATGAAGGAATAGGATTTTAGGATTTGGTGATAGTACAAATATAAATCCAGTATTCATGATATATTTTATGCTTTATTTATAAAAATCCTTATTTTTTATATGAGTATACATATTGTATTATAGCTAAAACATATATAAAAGCTCTTATAACTAAAACACATCTCAAAATTTTTATTTATTACATGAGTATATAATCTTATAACTTGTATATGTGAGATCGCAGTGAGCTCCCGACAGCACAGTATATAAAACTTATACTTGATATCGGGGCGCTACCGCACTCCTTGACATAGTCTTAAGCTAAAAGTTATCGTCTATAAATAGCGTTGTAAATAGCGTTAGAACAGTTGGAGTACATTGTAAACTTATATCTAATAGTAATTAAATTGTGTTTTATAAATTGACATAGTCTTAAGCTAAAAGTGATCGCCTATATATATATAGATATTTTTCAAAGCTACTGCTGCTGGCTCGTTGGGATCAATGTAGGCCAACTCCTTGACTATGAATTTACCGTTTTGCCCCTTGAAGCCCAGGGTATCAACAAATCAAATCCATGTTATCTATGAAAATATTACTCATTAAGAATAAATTTATAAATAAAATAATAAAATATTTAAAATATACTTACAAATTCTACAGCTTTCTCAACTATTGTAGAGAACAGTATACTGTTTGAGTACACTCGGAAATGTATACAAACACGGAGCAGAGGACTGCTTAAATATACTAGAAATTTGTACCCCTTCCACTAAAAAAGCTTCTCAAGCTCGATTCATTCACGCTTGCGACGTGCAACGTCTCTTTTCATGTTTCTTTGAACGACATCAGCTACCCCCTCTCTCATACGTTTATATGCATCTCCCATAGTCCCCACTCAGGCCTCTACAAGCAGTATTTTCGTTCAAAGCGGACCGATTTTATATATCGCGCGCGGTACAGCAGATACAGCTAGATTCTGGGATTTTTCGACTACCCTCTCTCTCGTACTTTTAAATGCGTTCCCCACAGTCCCCACTCTAGCATATTGCATCGATTCTCTACAGCCTACGCAGTGCAGTCGAAACAGCTAGATCTTCGGATTTTCCACTACCCTCTCCCCCGTACTTTTAAATACGTTTCCCATAGTCCCCACACAGATGCCTGTAGGCTTATGTTTTCAGTACACTGACTCTCTACAGCGAGAGCTGCAACCAAACGTCTGGAAACGAATTTTCGAGCAAAGCGCGCCGATTCTCTACTCTTTTTCTCATTTTCTCCGCTACCCCCTCCCCCGTACTTTTAAATACGCTTCCCATAGTCCCCACGCAGGCGCCTGCAGGCTTATGTTTTCTCTACACTGACTCTCTACAGCGAGCGAGAGCTGCAACCGATACAGCTTGACCCTACACAGATGCTCTGCAGGCTGCATCTTCGCTGTGTTTTTTTCGGACGAGGTCAGCTCCTCTCTCCATCGTCCTTTTAAATACGTTTTCCATAGTCCCCACTCAGACAAATTTTCGTTCGAAGCGCCTCAATTTTCTACTCTCTTTCTCGCTTTCTTCGTTACCCTCCTCCTCCGTACTTTTAAATACGTTCCCTATAGTCCCCACGCGGGCGATAAGAGATGAATTTTCGATGCACTAACTCATTTTTCACACATGAAAATAATGAAACGCAAAAGAAAAATTATCCCCACCCTTGCATCTATTATATTATTTAAGTCAGAGCGCTGATGAAATTTATTTTAGTTGTCTTTCTACAGGGATTAGTTTATCACATTGAAAGAAATCTTCTACACAGATTATATCAGCAACATTAAAATAAACTAATAGTGGTATGAATATTACTATTTACATTAAATTAAACAAATTATTTAAAATATCAGTATTCTGAATGTATAGAATTGAGTCGAAGCATCTAAAACACTTAAAAGCTCAAATTTCTTTGGTCGAAACTTTCCCAATCCCTTAAACAGATACGGCTGGTTTATTTTACAATTATTGCACCCAGATGTGTGAGAGCCAAACGCTTTGGATACACTTGCAAGTCGATAGAACCATTCGAATCGTAGCTCTCGGTGAAGTAACATCGTGTGTACGTGTGTGGGTGCATGTGTAAACAAATACGAAACAATTAAAAAAAATTTTGTATCAACATCAGCATGGAGAATAAGCTAAGTAAATTTTTATACATCTCTATCTCGCTCTCTCTCTTGCTCTCTTTCTCGTTCACTTTCTCTCTCTCTCCCTATCTCTCGTTCGCTCTCTCTCTCTCTCTCTCTCTCTCTCTCTCTCTCTCTCTCTCTCTCTCTCTCTCTACTGCATACACACACGTGCGCACTAGCTTTTTCTCTCGCGCTTTGCTCACACATCTGACAGTGGTCAAGTAGTAGGCACACGCACACTACTCCCACATTGGGCATTAGACCTCTGTTTTACCATCCAACACTCGTTTAGTCGTATCTGTTAGTTAAGAATAGATCTTTTTTATCTACTTTTATCTTATTTACTTTACAATATAAATCACAAATATCCGCATTAAAATATATAAATTAAACAATATTTTGTTTATTTTATTAATAGATATCAACTGTGAAAATGGAGGATATTATAAATAAATGCCTACAGCAAGTTAAGCTCTTGGAAGAGGTCGAAAGATTATTTTCTGCTACAAGTAAAGTTGATTTATCCACTGTAACACGATGGAACCATCAATTTCTATCAAATCATCAATAACATTAAAGACATTTCGTAAAGTTTTGAGTAATAAAAAGCTTACCGTTCAAGAACGACAAAGCATTATATGTACAATGGGAAAAATCGAATGTATGAGAACAAGACTTGAAATTATGACTAGAACAAAAAGCGGTGCTGGAGTACAAGTAAATAAACAAAATACTGTCACTGATCGCGTGCGTTGGATTGATATGGATAATGCCTTTGAAAACCGCATGAGGACTGCTGTTATAGCAAATTTGACACACATTGTTATAATTAATTTCCTACGAGACTCTGCAATATTATTTTCACGAAGAATAAAAAGTATGATGCACTCAAATGATAATGTTTTTAAAATTAACACTGTTTTATCATGTAAATTTACAAAAACATGTGTAGAGAATAATGAAAATGTCGATGAAAAAGAAGGAGACTGCATTGAGACTAGATATTTCAACACGAAAAATCATGAAATTTTATCTGCAACATTGTTAAACAAATGGTTCATGTCTAATGTTATTGAACCTCTACTCACAGATATTGAAGAATTTCAAGAACGTGATTCTGGTTGGACTCTACATTCTATTGTAAACATATAGATAAATATAAATAAATTTAATCCAATGCGTGCCGGTAGCTCTTATATACCATTACCAGCATTCATAGAAAAAGGAAAGCATGCATAAATGTTAAAAATTATGATAACAAATGCTTTATATGGGCAATTTTATCTGCATTATATCCAGTAAAACATGGAAATCATTCTAATAGATTGAATAGTTATATTCAGTATGAAAACATTTTAAATATGAAAGGTATTGAGTTGCCAGTATCATTGAAAAGTATCCCAAGATTTGAAAAGCAAAATAATGCAATATCAATAAATGTGTTTGGTCTAAATAACAAAGATATTACACCTCTTTATTTAACATCATGTAAAAAGAGTAATCATATCAATCTTCTTTTACTCACAAATGATAATTTAGATGGTGGTGATGTTGATGAAAGTGATGAGTTTTTACCTCAATCACATTATGTATACATTAAAAGTCTGTCACGTTTAATCAGTAATAATTTGACAAATAGAAAAAAGAAACTCTTTGTTTGCGATAGATGTTTAAATTTCTTTTATAAAGAAGATGACTTAATAAAGCATGAAGAGCATTTCAAAATATTAAATAAATGTAGAATTAGACTGCCTAATGAAGAAAATAGTTTGATAATGTTTAAAAATCATCGCTACAATGAAAAGTTACCTTTCATAATCTATGCAGACTGTGAATGTTTGTTAAAACCAATAAGTCAAGATGAAAAAACAAACACGCAACCAATACAAAGTCATGAAATTTATAGTATAGGTTACTATAAATTTTGTAGTTACAACGATTCACTATCAAAATATGCCTTTTATAGAGGATCTGAAGCGTTAAAATGGTTTGCTGAACAGTTAAGAAACATAGAAAAACAAATAAGTGATTTATATGTGAACCCTTTACCTATGCCAGTTCTATCTCAGACTGAATTAATAGGTTATTATGATTCAAAAACGTGTCATATTTGTAAAAAATGGTTGAATGATGATGCAAAGGTGCGTGATCACTGTCATCTCACTGGAAAATATCGAGGATCTGCATATGCTACCTGCAATCTAAACTATCAAGATTCAAAAATAGTTCCAGTTGTGTTTCATAATTTAAGTGGTTATGATGCACACTTTATTATTACTGATGTATCAAACCATTTTCCAGGACAGATTGATTTACTACCTCTGACAAAAGAAAAATATATTTCATTTACGAAGCATGTAGAAAACAGCAAAATTAAGATAAGATTTTTAGATTCATTTAGATTTATGCCTACATCACTTGAAAAATTAGCATCATATCTTCAAGACTATTCAATTGTTAATAAAGAATTTAGTGATCTGAGTACGACACAAATGAACTTGCTAACAAGAAAAGGTGTTTTACCCTATGAGTATATAAGCTCATGGGAAAAACTAGAAGAGTGTAAGTTGCCTGAAAAAGAGGATTTTTTCAGCATTCTCAATGACTCATCGATATCTGATCGAGATTATGAGCATGCACAAAATGTATGGAGTACATTTAATATACAAACACTTGGCGAGTACTCAGATCTTTATATGAAGACTGATGTTTTGCTGTTAGCAGACGATTTCGAAAATTTTCGAGATCAGAGCATGAATGTTTATAATCTAGATCCTGCTCATTATTACACTACTCCAGGCTTTTCCTGGGACGCTATGCTCAAACATACAGGTGTACAATTAAAACTTCTAACAGACATTGACATGGTACTTTTTATAGAACGAGGAATTCGCTCAAATAATATATTGATTTGAACACTAGTATGAGGGTAGTAGCAAAAAATGAATTTGAAAAAAACTTTTTCAAACTAATGAATAATGCTGTATTTGGCAAGACCATGGAAAATATTAGAAAACGAGTTACAGTCAAACTAATGAGTAAATACGATGGAAGATATGGTGTCGAAGCTCAAATTTCGAAGCCAAACTTTCACAGTAGTTCCATTTTTAATGAGAATCTAGTTGCAATACAGTTAAATAAGACTGATATACTTATGAATAAGCCAATCTATGTTGGGCTTGTAGTTTTAGATCTCTCCAAGACACTGATGTACGATTTTCATTATAATTATATACGGCCAATGTACAAAGATAATTGTAAATTATTATACACAGATAGTGATAGTTTTATATATGCTGTTAAATGTGATGATTTTTATGAAGATATGAAGAAGAATATTCATAAATTCGATACATCAGATTATCCAGCAGACAATGTATTTCATATACCATGTATTCATATACCATAATAAGGTCGTAGGACTTATGAATGATGAATGTAATGGTCAGATTCTTACAGAATTTGTTGGATTGAGAAGCAAAATGTACAGTACACGTGTTAATAATCAAGATAGTATGAAAAAAAATCAAGGGTATCAAAGCTTCAGTTGTAAAGAAAACCATTGAATTTAATGACTATTTGGACTGTCTACGAAATTCACGCATTCAGAGTCGAGAGCAGTACGCTATAAGATCCAAACTTCACAAGGTGGAGATTAGACAGAGGAAGATTGCTCTCAGTCCTTACGATTATAAAAGATTTCTTGAAGATAATACTACTGATACGCTTGCCTGGGGGCACTATAAAATATTATGAAATGGGTAAGTTCGAATTATACACATACGCACATATTTCACGTAAAATTCAATTTAGAAACGTCTGATTCCAGCAAAGAGAAGTGTGTACGATTTAAGGAAGAACCAACCATACACTTGATGTATAAATGGAAATTTGCGCATCATGAAGCTCGATGTGGCAAGTGGGAGCAGGTTGCACGTGATCGAGAACGTTTTAGGAGAAGAATTTTACAAATAAATGAAATTATATTGCCAGTACTTGTAAAAAAATTGAAGGAAATGTAAATAAATGAACAATAAATTTTACATCAATTATAATTTATTAATGTTTTCTTTTTTTTTTACATATCATTTTTATTAATCCAACTGTTGTGAGTATCGTCAAAACCTAACCATTTTACATAAACTCTATTACCACTTTTTCTTAAAACTTTCTCAATCAAATAGACATCTGGATATTTAGTCTTGAGAAGTTCTTCCTCGTAGAATCCTCCAGCTATTGGTTTGTCTTGATAATCTTTTAGATGATAAGTATAGGGCTTCGTAGGTGAAACTCGCGTTATTGTAAAGACTTCAGTTGACCAATTGGGTGTATAGCCCTTGTCGAAAATCTCCTTGATTCGGCTTACACGTACTTTATCTCCAATTTTAAATTTAGCTCGTTTAAACAAATTTAGGCTGTTTGACTTTTTCCCATTAATTCGATTAAGAATACGATTAACTTTGCTTTTGTCTACTTCTGCAGGCTTCATTCCTATTGTCCGATGTCGACTATTATTATACTGCAATGTTAAATCTTGTAAGATATCCAACCATTTGTAGCTACCACGCAGACTAAATAACTTCCACATCATGCTTTTTAGAGTGCGATTATAACGTTCACAAATTGATGCCATAAGATTACTGTAGGTAGAGTATAGATGAATTTTATAACTTTTCATTAGTTTGTCAAAATCTTTATTGTAAAATTCTTTTCCACGATCTGTTTGCAAATTCTTGAGTACTCTTTTTTGAAATAGTATTGATTTCATAGCTTGAGTTACACATTTTCCAGTTTTTTGTTTCACTAGCACAGTCCAAGCATACTTTGAGAATACATCAATAACTGTGAGCAGGTACTTAAACCCTTTATTTTGCTTGGCATATGGAATCATTTCAACAAAATCTGCTTGCCAAGTTTCATCGATATTTTTGCTGAGAAAAGAACGACGTGGATAATTACGTCGAGCAGGTTTATGAAGTTCCTTCACTAGTCCTGCTTTCATTATGATTTACAGGTTTATTTATTCCAGAATCCAAGATTTTTAATTTCTCTTGCAAATCTCTAAGCGTTTTATTTATTCTAGAAAATTCTGTCTCAGTATTTATAATTTTATCATTTACTAGACTCTCCACTTCCTGTAAATCTTTTTCAAATTTATCAGCTCTTTGTTCAATCAACTTTTTTACAGACTTTAAATTTACAGCATCATCTTGATCCACAGCATCACCAACATAACACAGTTTTCGATTCTTTAAATCAAAATTTCCATGACTAGTCAGCTTGAATCTTAGTCCAGGCGGTCCTCGAGATGTGCCTGCAAGGACTAATTGACGTCCAAACACATCAATACTCATTTCGATACTGAGTTGTTACAAAATAATTTCAGCTTCACGAAGCTCCTCAATGATTGATTGTATTTCATTGACATGGTTATTATTGCCAGCAGATGTTTCAGCTATAAGTAATCTTAAACGATCTACAAGTTCATTTGGATCATCCCAATAACGGTATTCAGTATGGATATTTTTATGAGCGATCTTATATGACATAAGCCCCTTACCACTTTTACCAACCTTGAGAATTTTACTCACAAAATCAGTATATTTCTTACTTGCATTTTCACGAATATCTTCCTTCGATTTATAGTATTTTTTGTGTGCATTTGTGTCTTTTAAAATCTTAGCATAATTCCTCTTATCATTGTCAGTGATTAAAGTGTCATCAGGATATTTCTTAAACAACAATTCCACAAGACCGAGATCTTTTTCATACACTGTATTGCCAACGATAATTTTATCTTTGTCAAAACTTATAGGAGCATTTCCAATCATTAGTTTATTATCATGCATTTTTCGCACTCCATATACTGTATCTAAGGCTCGTGTTTGTCCCTTAAGCAACAATAGAATGTTTTCATCTAAATTAGCGCTCATAACTGTTTTTTCATCATCCGAAACATCTGAAACACTTGCAACGTTATTTTGAATAACAGTTTCTTCGTGATCTGAAAATCTGAATCGCCCACAGCTGACTCAAAAGCTGATTCTCCAGGATCATCGTCATCATCATCATCATCATCATCAGCATCATCATCATCAGCATCAGCATCATAGTCTTTTTTATTATTTTCAATACGCTCTAATTTTTATTTTCTCTTCTTTCGTTTTTCTTTTTTAACTACCACTGGCGATAAACTTTTTTCTTGTTTAATATGCTCACTTTTCCAGTGGTTTCACAAGCGGTTTGAATGAGTCCTCCAAATTTTTTTCCACCTCCAATTTATGTGACTTTACCAAATCGTACCTTCTTTTCAAAGCTCTACGAGCTTTCTCAACTTCACGTAGAACTACAGTTTGTTGATCAAAATCAGACATCTTGATAGTTTAGAGTCTCACAATCAAATGCTAAATTTATTCAGTATTCTGTATATTTATTACAAACTGATCAAAGCCTTTTCTGTAGCGACCATCATTGATATCACGGTCTTTGTCTATAACGAGAAAACTATGATTGCTATTATTCCAACACATTGAACAAATATCTTTGAAGCGTTGATATGTCATATTTGTATTAACATGATCGTTATAAACATGTTTTAAGTTCATATCATCTTGTCGAAAAATTACCAACAAGTTGACGTTATCACGCACTAAATGATTCGGTACTTGCGCATACGACTGGCACAAGTAAAAGCAATCCACGCTTTTATGCCTGCCCATGCAGTAAAAAGCTTTGACATTATCCTGCTTCTCACAGGCAATATCATCAAAGATAAAAATTGAGTTGGGTTGAGCTTCATCAGGTGATACGACGAGATCGTGTTCACCGAACGATAAGTATTTAATACCTTCAAGAGGCTCAACAAGTTGTTCCAAAAATTTATATTTAGGCTGATTCAAAGATTTCGAGTATACGTAAATATTTTCAAATCTCAAACCATTAGGATGAATGATTAGAGATAAGAGTGCGTTCGTTTTACCACAATTAGACGGACCACAAAATACTGCTCTTATACTGTTAGGTAGCAATTTTCCATGACGATTGTGTTGTTTTTTTTTTTGCTGCTGCTGGGTCAAAAGATCGAAATTAACCACTGGCAACTTTGCTGCCTGCTTCTCAAGATCCATCATGCTTCTTAAAATTTCATATCACGACTGACTCGATATATTATAAATATGAGCATTTATAGTACCCTCAGTCAGTCTCGCATGAGCTTGTTAAGAGCTAGCATCATGCATCAGAAAAAAGGTACTGGTTTAGTGAATACATTGATTAACAAATTACCCATTGAACTTCATGTGCCTGGTTATCAGTACTGTGGTCCAGGTACTAAACTTGCTAAATGTTTAGCTCGTGGTGATTCAGGAATAAATCCCCTAGAGGCTGCTTGTAAGGAACACGATATTGCCTACTCAAAAAATCCTGATAACATTCAAGAGAGAAACGCAGCTGATCAGATTTTAGCAGAGAAGGCGTGGCAGAGAGTGAAATCTAGAGACGCTGGTTTGAAAGAAAAAGCGACAGCTTTCGCTATAGCAAATACCATGAAGTTAAAATCAAAGCTTGGTTTGGGTGTTGGAAGAGGAGGAGTAAGAGGAGGTGGCATGTGTAGATCTCATAAACTTAAGAAAACGATTTCAAAGAAAAAGATTACACTGAAAAATTTGATCAAGTCAATGGGAAAACCTATCATTCCTGACAACGATTCTCGCTCTATGATAAAGTCAGCACTAAAGATGGCTCGAGAGCATGTGAAAAATGTTGGTGGAAAAAGTAAAGTTAATGTTTCACGCATATTGCCTGTTCCCAGCAAAGTAGGTGGCTTTCTTCCAGCACTTATCCCACTTTTTGCTGGTCTCAGTGCAGTAGGCTCACTTGCAGGAGGAGCTGCGGGAATCGCTAAAGCAATAAATAAAGCAAGTGCTGCTAAGAAACAAAGGGAAGAGCAAAATAGACATAATGAAAAAATTGAAATGTTGGCACTCGGTAAAGGACTGTTTCTAAAACCTCATCGTAAAGGTTTCGGCATCTTTCTGAAGAAGAAGAACAAAAAGTGTAAAGGAAGAAAAAAAAACTTCGATGAAATAAGATTGCCTAAACGTGCACTTACCGACTACGATCTGCTCAAATATGTAAACCTAATGAATATACCAAATTTTCGAGGAGTTTTTATGAGAAATGCTCTGCCTTCAAACGGTTGTCGAGCCAGAGAATCGGCAGTCATTAATCTGGATGATGCAAGTGGACCTGGCACACATTGGGTAGCTTATCAAAAAATTGGTAATGAGGTTACATACTTTGATATTTTCGGTGATTTACAACCACCGCGAGATCTTATGAATTACTGGAAAGTATCTCAAGTTAAGTACAATTATCAGAGGTATCAGGAATTTTCAGGTATCTGGGTACGACCATAAATGATAGAAACGAGATTAATGTCGAAATAAACAAGAGACTCCATTCGGGTAATGCTTGCTTCTACGCCGTGAGTAATTTACTTAAGTGGAGGCTGTTGTCTAAAAACGTTAAAATATGAATATACAGGACAATAATACTGCCGGTGGTTCTGTACGGGTGCGATACGTGGGCTCTCACTAAGCAGGCGGACAACCGTTTTAGGGTATTTGAAAATAAGGTCTTGCGAAAAATATACGGGTCGAAAAAAGATGAGGAAACCGGGGAATGGAGGAGACTACACAATGATGAGTTACACAATCTGTACGCATCACCAAATATTAACAGAATAATAAAATCGCGCAGATTGGGATGGGCAGGGCACGTAGTGAGAATGAGAGACGACCGTACGGCAGCGCGTGTCATGAAGGGCAGGCCGATGGTAACGCGACCTCTAGGTAGACCTAGACGTAGATGGGAGGACAATGTAAAAGCGGATCTAGTAGAAATAGGACGGGTGGGTGTCGATCGGAGAGGTGCATCTTAGGTGGAATTAACACAAGATAGGGCAGCGTGGAAGGCTTGCGTGGATTAGGCGATGAACATTCGAGTTCCAAATGCCATGTAAAAAAAAAAAAAATCAGGAATTTTCAACTTTCATCTGTGGTCATCTTTGTCTGAAATTTCTCTGCAATCAGCTCAATCGTAAAGATAATTTTTGTCTATATAAAAAGAAATCTACATGAATGATTTGAATTAGTCTACTCAAGATGGTTGTTGAATCAATGACTCTCAGCCTTTCCGGCACCTCCTCAATCCTTGAGACGCACTATTTTCCTCCAATAGAACTGGATTCGGATAAGCAATACAGTCTTGGACTTGTTGAGCTGCTAACTTTTAATTATATACCGAACGTCGATGAAAACTGTAATAAATTTTATGTTGGTCAAGAAATAATTGAACTACCTACTGGCAGTTATGAGATTGAGGATATTGATCGAACTCTACAAGGTATCCTCGATACTCGAGGTATAAAAGTTAGTATCAAGCCAAATAATAATACGTTACGAAGTGTTATTATGTGTAGTCATGAAATAGATTTCCTACCGACTGACTCGATTGGTCGTCTACTAGGATTCACTCCAAGACTTTTGAAGCCCTATATAAGTCACAACTCAGATTTACCAGTAGCTATTCTCAAAGTGAACGCTTTACGAGTTGAATGTAACATTACAACAGGAGCATACATAAATCAGCAGAAAGTTCATACAATACATGAATTTTTCCCAGCAGTTCCGCCAGGCTACAAGATAATCGAGGTGCCTAAACAAATAATTTACTTGCCAATATCTGTGAAAGTGATCGATTACCTACAACTACGCATAGTAGATCAAGATGGTGATTTGATTAATCTCCGAGGTGAAATTATTACAATTCGTCTACATTTAAAAAGCCATTGAAATGGGTATTGTTTTTAATGCTGACAAAAGCTATATTAATAGCTCAGTATGTCGTCAGACAGTCAGTCAGCAACGAGTGATCAAACGATTAACACGTCAGAACAGTCAGTTTCTACAAAGTCTCGGTCTCAAAGTGCGTGGTGGAGGAAGAACGGGACCTCAAGCGAGAAAAATATTGAAAAAATAACTTGTACGTTTATCTGTTGTTGCTGTGTGCCTCAGAAAAATGGAATCAGTTCTTAACGTACAATCCCCTGTCATCTTTGATGAATTTGTCTCGCATTATGAGGTTCATGCACATCAACCCTATACCTCACTTGCATTCAATAATAGTGATGAAATTCGGATAGCTATACAACATCAAGATTTGTGTGTTCTACCATCAAAAAGTTCTCTA
>JAZHPH010000890.1:0-18426 GCA_037356405.1 Nasonia oneida | reverse complement strand
GGTTTTTTTGAATTTTCAGGATAATCCGATTAACACTGGTGATTTTGTCACTCGCCATTCGAAAGCTGAGAATTTTCTACAAAATTTAACATTTTTTTGAAAATTTTTAGATGAAATAAAAAGTGGGCAGCAGGGGTGTAACGTTGGGAAGGAATGCCTCATATATATATATATATATATATATATATATATATATATACGACTGAAAGTATTTTTAATGAAAATTTAAGAAAATTTTACAAAAAAAAGTATCTATATGTTATATCTAAAAAATGCTTAATTAAATCATGCTAAAAACCCAAAAATTTCCAATATTGACATCTTTGGCACCATGGCATTTTGGAATAAAGTAATTTAAAAATCTGAAACAATTCAGGGGCATTGGAAACACTTTTTAGAACATATTTACCGCGGGTTGCAGAAGAAAAAAATTTTGGCAGGCTGATCTCACAGAGAATCACCCATGTACATATATATGTTGTTACACTTTGTTATACTTGGCTATACTTTGAGAAGTTTTCCATTCCTTTCATATGCATGATAAGTGGCCTCATGCACTTATCATCCTCGCTTGAAAAAGCCAACTTTCGCCCCTAGTTGTGTAATGTACAATTAAGTTGTGTAATGTACTAGTAAGATTATTATTATTACTTGTAAAAGGGGCTCAATCATATGAAGAATTAAAAACGTTGGAAAATGTTACATACACAACATTTCATGAAGTAGTTGTAGCTAGAAAATTAATAACCACCGATAAAGAATGGGACATATGCTAAGAATAAGCAATCAAGGTTAAAATTCCTAAATCTCTGTGTAACCTGTTTGGTTATATATGCGTATTTCATTACCCAGTAAATGTTAAAGAATTATTTAAAAAATATGAAGCATATTTTGAAAGCCCATTGTTATCTAAAGAAATACGTGAAAATATCTCACTAAAACATATCAATTTTATTAGGCACGACCGCGACACGGAAGTGCCTTATAGTTTCCTGTGCGAAAAATGTGTGAGATGCGATCTCACGCAATTTTCGACCGATCGGACTGAAATTTTAGGAGAAGCCTCCATTTGCAAAAGCTAAAAAACTTTTTTTTTATCACGATCCTCTACGTCGTTTTGAAATGCGGGCACAATTTGTTCGAATTTTAAACGGTTTTTTAATAAAAATTTTCCTGTGATATTATCTAGGAAAGACTGTAATCAATCGGGCTAAAAATTTTTGTGCGAACTCCCCTCGTAATACTAAGCTAACAGATTTATTTTGGGCTTGATCCTGCACGTATACGCAGAATGCGGTCACCTCCAAAAATCGCTAAAAATGGGTTTTTACCTCCAAGTCGAATTCTAAGTATTTTACAAAAAAAAGTTAAATGGAAAAGTTATAGATCTTTGAAAAATTTCTTCCATTAACATCAAATCATGAAAATGCTTAGAACTCAAGTTTACAGCCCAAAATCGATTTTTTACAGCTAAAAACCAATTATTTGCCATAAAACATTACGGATTTACGTTTTACATTAAAATGTTAAATGTAAAAGTTGTAAACAAAGCGAAGCGATGCAAGGCGGCAAGCCAACGCGGCCGTAAGGCCGCGCGTGGCGCACTAGTTTTAACAAGTCACGGATGTACACTGACTGATTTCAATTTACCTAAATTCAGTAAGGATGCTGAGGAAACCAATTATAAAAAATTGTATGCAACAAATGAAATTAAAAATAATTCATTATACAATATAAGCTCTTTAACGAATGAACAACGTAAAATTTTCTATGCAGTATAGTCTATGATCATATTTCTTCTTAGATCTATAATTTTGTTTCAATCGAAATTATTATGTTACATACTGTTATTGATATGCACTATAATATAGAATAAATCAAACTCGGCTAACCGTTTCCTTTTGTTGAAAGTTAATATTTTTAAGACATTACATTTTTTTATAACTTATAAGAAGAATCTGAAATATGGTCTAGAAATAAAATGTATGTTTTATAAACAGTTTTAATTACAAACAAAACACAGTTAATGGACTTGCCATTGACAATTTTTGAATCATAATTGATTTTATGTGATCGAACTATGTAAAAAATGTAATTCGATTAATGAAAAATAAATTACATTAATTGAAGTTTCTCATTAAGTTATTTTTTATATATTGCAACTGCAGAAAATTCTCAAATTTTCAGTTTGCGGGCTCCGCCTCAATCAGTTACGTCAGTGGCGAAAGCTTGCGGCGCGTGATTAGATTAGAATTACGATTAATAAACGAACGCATTTACCGATAATCTATTGTACTTATTTCATCGCCCTGATATTTTTGCAGCAATCGTAAAGTTAACACCTCACGAAGATCTAAACCATCGACTCTCACATGTAACGTTTGTATGATAATATTCATATATTACAATAGCAGTCCGCGCATGCGTACACATATTTTATAGGATAATATTTGTAGATTTTTCTAGTCTTTGCTACGATATATATATATATATATATATATATATATATATATATATATATATATATATATTTTATATTCACAAATGCAATCTGCGCATTTGTACCAATATGTAGAAATAGCTGGGAAAGTGGTTTCGATTCTTCAGTCTGCCTTAAACTTTGGAAGTGACTAGTTCGGAAAAATTATAATAATTTTGTACGATAATATTCGTATACATATCTGATATTTATCGATGCAGTCAGCGCATGCGTACTAATATGTATAGATAGCCGGGGAAATTGTTTTAATTGCTCAGTCTGCTATGGCCTTTGAAATTTGAAGATCTTTAATTTTTATTTTGCTTTGTATTGTCATATTAGCTTTGGTCTTGTATATAGTATTTCATTTGAACTTTTTGTGCTGCAAACTTGTTGTGACTGTCGAATTTATGGGTTTCAGTGGAGGGGCGCTGTTCGCTTTGGCGACTGTTGAGACAGGTCTAAAATTGTTACCCTTGAGTTTACAATGTTACACAGTTTATAGGACTTCAGAAAATTCGAATGAGATAAGAGTTATACTAATAGATATAAATATGTCAGTTATTGAAAAAAGATATGAATGGCTTCACAGCATACAGGAATATTTAAATAACCCAAAATTATTAAGGTCCAAAAATTTTAAGGTTATAAATTTTAAGATCAAAAACTGTAAAGGCCCAAAAATATTTTAAGCCTAAAAATTTTAATGTCAACAATATTTGAGGCTCAAAAATTTTAAGGCCTAAAAATTCGTAAGGCCCAAAATTATATCCTAGATGTTAAGTTTTTTGAAAAAGATGTGAAAGGCTTCACGGTACACGTGGACATTGAGCACTTTAATATAATAATAGAAGTAGATATATATACTACTGAGGATACTCAAGGATATACTGAAGATACCCGAGGGTACCTGAGAGTATTTTGGGCTATCTTTATGGCGGTCCGGCCAATACGACAAATTCCCCCACACATGTGATAAATACTATATACTAGATGATTGCACGTTCACCTACATTTAATTAGATATGCGAGCTACGGAAAAGAAAGATAGGAAGAGAGAGAGAGAGAGAGAGAGAGAGATTTATATTTATATTTTATTTTATTTTGCTGTACAATGTGTTGTACAAAATTTTATAAAAATAAATACGTAGTAAAGTAATAAATTATGATGTTGAGTAAGGTAAGGCTGAGATGACTGTGGATATAATAAGCTATGTATTTTTGAGGGTGAGAAAGAAGTGTCTGGCTTGTTTCTTGAAGTGTGTGATAGATCTATTGTCGCGGAGGTGTGATTACCAAGAGTGTGTAGTATTACAACATGTGTATTGAAAAGTGGCACCTTAACCCTATTTAAAGTAGTAATAAAGTGTGTGAATATTGTTTAGTTTTCTTTTTAAAATGTCTGTGAGAAGTTCAATTAAAAGAATAAAGAGTTTGAAGATATAATGTGTCTCTGTGCCCAAAGTCGCCCTCGGTGAGGTTTGAGAGGTGAATTTAAAAAAAAGTTCAGTATCCGATTCAGTAAGTTTAAGTCTATCATTATACAATGTTGTATAATGTGCTCTTTGAATTGTAAAGATGCTACTAGAGAACTAAAATATGACACTGCCACTTCCTATGTTACCTAGAAATATGTAACCTAGATGATTCTGATTTAACTGTTTTCGTTCATATTTTCACATCAAGGCTCATGCGAATTTTTTAATTGAACAGGTCGAATTTTACTTATAGCCAGTTACGCAGAAACTACTATCTCTAGCACATTGTATTACTGGTTTTCGGCGTAATTTTATACGGAGAAAGTAATAAATGTTTTGGCTTTTTTGTCAATGTATTAATTAGAAGTTTGACTTTTATCAGTTGTGAGAGATTTTGAGACCGATACCTGTTTTTCCATTTTTGCATTTATTCTCATTCAAAAACTAACAGGTCTAGAGTGCTTATATTTCGCACATAGATTTTTTTGTGATTGTGAAAAGATATTTAAAGTTGAATCGACTTTAACTGAAAAACTGATTTTGACTTCGACACTGATGTGAATGCAAACTCATGCTATACGACTATATAATTATCATGAGTGTTGTAGTCGAACTAAAAAGTATTTCAGTTAACGTTGATTGAACTTTAAATATCTTCCAACAATTACAAAATAAATCTGTATGCAAAATATAAACTCTCTAGACCTGTTAGTTTTCGAATGATGAAAATGCAAAATTGGAAAAACAGGTATCGATCTCAAAATCTCTCACAACTGTTAAAAATCAAAATTCTAATTAATGCCTTGACCAAAAGCTAAAATACTTATCACTTTCTTCATGTAAAAATATACTGGAAATCAGAAGTACAATGTGCTAGATATGATAGTTTCTGATGATAGTTTTCATGACATCATCAGTCGACTTAATTAAGCCGGACTGTGTGCTGTGGCCAGTGCGGAAGCCAGTTTGTACATCATCAAGCAGAAGTCTTGACTCAAGGTACTAGCCACTGCAGCGCCTTTGACATGAAACAGAGAAGGGAGATCGGGCGATAGTCAGTCAGAGATGTTGGCGAGCTGACCTTAGTTAGTGCACGAACCAACGACTTCTTCCAGGCAGAGGGGAAGCATGACTCGCTCAAGGACAGGTCGAAAATCCGACATAGTAAAGGAGCGAGCACTGATAATCCCTTAGAAACTACAACCTGGGGAATGACATCACTGCCTCTAGCCTGAGTATCGAAGTGTGTTACGGCAGCTAAAACGTCCGATTCCGTTATCTCCCTGAAATTGAAGTGAACGGGAGAATCAAGATTCTCAAGGGTACGCAGGTATTCCTCAACGGCAGGAGCTAGCGGGTCGTTGGAAATAGCACTGAAATGCCTGTTGAGGTCATCAATGGAGAAGCGAGAAGTAGTGTTATTTTTGGCGGTGATGATGCCAAGGTTCTCAAGCTCTCTCCAGATCTCGCCGACGTCAGTCAGGGTAGACAGACGTGAATAATAGTAATTCAGCCTGGCTTCCTCGACCTGTCTGTGAGCGTCATCCCTTGCTACCCTATAAAAATATAGGTCCATGGGAAGACAAGTTCTGCGAAACCGCTTGTATAGTCTGTCTCGTTCCATCACGAGGTCACGAAGAGCCGTGGTAAACCATGGGTGACGCTTCTGTCTAGGGGTCACAGTGCAGGATGGGGCGAGATGATTAATGGCGTCCGTTAAGTTTGTGTTAAGAATATTGATGCATTCGTCAAGTGATGTGGTGAAAGATGACACATGCTACGAGAAATACCCTTAGCTTAGAGAGAGAGAGAGAGAGAGAGAGAGAGAGAGAGAGAGAGAGAGAGAGCCACCGCGTCAGAGCTCGGGGCTACTATAGTGTAAAAGGAGAGGGGGCTGCAGGCTGGTATAGCGAGAGTCGCGCACGTGCATTCGAGCTCGGGGCCGGTACCACTGAACTTTACACTTTTTTTAAAAACTTCGCTACTCTTTTCTTAGACTAACACTTTACTTTGTTTTCTTCTTGGGGTTATAAGCTATAACCATTATTTGTATCGTGTGTTACGTCCAAACGTCGATGCACAATGTAATATTCTCCGTTTTGAGTCAGCTTCCGCTGAACTTGGAATGGAGTCGCTCCATTATTTATTTTAATATTCCGCGTAAATTAATTCAAAACCCTTCCTAAACTAATGAAGTCTAGTCAATCCTCCAGGCACCTCGACAACACAGGGCGGTACGCGGATGATTTTTATGCTGGAGGAGACACCGTGGACGAAGCTGGGGGTTTGCGAGACCAAATAATTTCTGTCTTGGCTTCAGCGGGCATGCAGGTTGGCAAATGGGCGGCTAATCATGAAGATTTGCTAAAAGGCTTAAGTGCTCCAGGCGTCGATTGCAAGGATACCATTATTCAAGAACAGGAAGCCGTATCTGCTTTGGGCCTGCGCTGGTTAGCCAAGGAAGATGCTTTCTGCTTTAGCATAGAGGTTTCAGAGGTTCCTTCAACGACAACTACCACGAAACGCTCTATTTTAGCCACGACAGCAAAACTTTTTGATCCGGTAGGCTGGCTGTCGTGCGTGCGAAAATTCTCATTCAGAACTTATGGCTACAAAAATTGAATTGGGACGATCCAGTTCCTGAGGCGACATCAAGATCTTGGATGGAATTTATAACCCAGCTGAAGGAGTTAGAAGCAATTAAAATACCTCGCTGGATAGGTACATACCAAAAATCTGAGTGGCTTCTCCATGGGTTTTGTGATGCGTCGGATCGTGCGTACGCTTGTGCTATATACGCGGTAATTCCGAGCCAAGGCGGACATTCTGTAAAATTGCTTGCGGCTAAGTCCAAGGTCGCGCCAATTAAAGTTGTAAGCTTGCCCAAGCTGGAGTTGTGCGGTGCGGTTATTTTGTCAAGACTAGCCGCTTACATTCTATCGAAAGTGAGGAGAAAACCCCCCCAGCAGTACTTCTAGTCAGACTCTAAAGTCGTCCTTGCGTTGCTCCAGGCCTACCCGTCAAAATGGAAGCCCTTCATCGGCAACAGGGTAAGCGAAATCATGACCTCGCTTCCAGGTTCAGTGTGGCATCATGTCAAATCGGCCAACAATCCAGCGGACCTGGCGACACGTGGAGTTTTACCAGCTCAGCTTCAAAATTCACGTCTGTGGTGGAAGGGTCCGGCTTGGCTCTCTCAGCCCGTAGATGATTGGCCCTGCAAAGTCGAATCGCTTGAAACAACGTTGGAAGCGCGGAACGCCGACAAGATACTGGGTTTTACGGCGCTTGTACCTGCGGAACTGGCCACCTGGGTTGAGAGATTCTCTTCCGTCGACCGAATTATAAACGCACTCGCCTATATTTGTCGTTGTCGCTGTAACTCTAAACTAGCAGCTGATGAAAGGTGTTTATCTTTTCTCTCCGTAGCAGAGAGAGCGGTAGGTCGAAAGC
Organism: Nasonia oneida; assembly: GCA_037356405.1. Lineage (NCBI taxonomy): Eukaryota > Metazoa > Arthropoda > Insecta > Hymenoptera > Pteromalidae > Nasonia > Nasonia oneida. The sequence goes on along the minus strand of JAZHPH010000890.1, from coordinate 11,016 downwards.
TAATGTTACGTATATGCTAGGGGGAAGCTTTCGTCAAATAAATAGAAGCTCTTGAAAATAAAGGGTCCGTTAGTAAGACCAGTTCTATTCGCCGACTTGCACCCTTTCTAGACGAAGAGGGACTTCTGCGCGTAGGCGGCAGGCTACAAAATTCGTACCTTTCGGAGAGCGAAAAACACCCAATCATCTTACCGGCCAAGAGTCACGTCGCCAAGCTAATCATCTCCAAGGCTCATAAAGTGACGATGCACGGAGGATGATCGCTGGTTCAGAGTCACGTAAGTAGAGAGTACTGGGTGGTGAGAGGAAGAAACACGATAAGACAAATCGTGCGCCGATGCGTTAAATGCACGAGACACAACGCGCACGCGGTCGAGCAAATGATGGGCCCGCTACCAGCTGTTCGTGTGCGTCCTGCAAGACCGTTCACACATACTGGGGTTGACTTTGCTGGACCATTCTATATTCAAGCGTCACCTGGAAGAGGACGCAAGACCACCAAAGGATTCGTCGCTCTTTTCATCTGTTTGGTGGTTCGGGCGGTCCACATTGAAGTCGTCTCCGACTTAACTTCAGCAGCATTTCTCGCGACTTTTCGTCGTTTTGTCGTACGTCGAGGACTGTGTAAAGTCATATACAGCGAATACGGCACTAATTTTCAGGGAGCATTCGCCGAATTGCGTTATCTATTCGCTTAAACGTCAGCCTTAAGTCAGGAAGTTGCTGCGGCGGTCGCCCAAGACAACGTGCAGTGGTCCTTCACACCTCCACGTGCACCCAATTTCGGAGGCTTATGGGAGGCTAATATTAAGTCTTTTAAGCGACATTTGGTCAGAGTCATAGGAGATAATAAACTGACCTTTGAAGAGTTCTACACGGTGGGGACTATGATCGAAAGTTGCCTAAACTCTCGTCCCCTCTGCCCCTTAAGATCCGATGAAGAAGAAGAGGTAGTGTTGACTCCAGGACACTTTTTAATTGGAGCCTCGCTGAAGGCTCCCACGGAACCGTTCGTCGAAACGAACGAAAAGGTCTCTGTTTGTTCTAGGTGGCACTTGCTTATCTTGATGCGCAATCAGTTTTGGAGACGATGGCATAAGGATTTTTTGAATACCGTGTAACAGCGGTCGAAGTGGCTGCACCCTAATCGAGATTTGCACGTTGGAGAAGTTGTGCTTTTTAAGGACGAGCTTGTCCCGCCTCTGAAGTGGCCGCTTGCTCGAATCGTACAACTCTATCCCGGCAAGGACGGTCTCTGTAGAGTCGTCAAGATTAAAACTCGTATGAGCGAGTATAAACGCCCGGTCAACAAGATCATATTGCTACCCGTAAATGAAGAAGCTGTCACTCACTTCCTACAATGCAAGGAAATCACCGCGGGCGGTAGTACGACGTCCACTGGACACTACTGAAGAGAGAAGAGAGAAGAGAGAAGATCGAAGATTTTTTAACTCCGATTTTATTTATTGTAATGGTTCGAATTCATGTAACTTTTATGCTATGTAAATTTTATCTATAAATCTAGTTATCTTATTTTATGAGTGAGTGCTGTACAAAGAATGTGTGTGTTTTATATTGCCGATCTGCATATATTTATTTTGTTTATATACCCGGGCTGAATTATCTTCAAGATTATGTATGTTATGTGTAGTTATTTAATTGAGGCATTTTGTTTTCCGGATTGTTTGATAAACACTCCAGGGGGGCAGTATGTTTAGGCCGTTATAATTCAAAAGTATAGTCTATGTTATTGTCGAGGATTTAGCCTCTCTCTTATCGTCGAAATATCGCGTGATTGCCACGTCGAGCTAGTCCGTTGCGCTTGCAAGTCTCTAGTGAATGGACGAATTAAAATCAAACTTTTATTCGCGAGTCCGTACGGCAAAATGAACTCTCTAAATTGTGTGTGAATGTGGATTTTAACATTAAATAGTTATTTTTATTATCAAGAGAAATTACTGATTTTATTCCTGAAACCTCCTCCTCCCAAGATCGAGCCTTTTCGTATGTCGCGTGGCTTATAACTCTGCAAAAGCACGTACACCCAAACATTTAAATATTTATTAATTAACTTATATAATTTTCACTTACTTTTCTTTTAGAAGATTGCAGCAAATTCAGAGTTTACTGGATTGTAAACTCCTTCCTTTTTGTTTTTGATAAATGATAAAATTTTTAGTGATTGATGTATGTCCCAAAAAAATAATTAAATGAACTTTACTACAAGTATGTTTTAGTGATGTATAGTTTGAATACACTTGTAATACAAAATTTTAAACTTAGATGTTACTTAGGAGCAGCCACCTCGGCTGAACTCTTCGACGAGACTCTCATACCAGACTGAACATTTCTTTGCACGCTTTTCTTCCCTTCGCCTCCGCGTCGCATCTCTTTCATAGGCGACTCTTTGGGTCCGCATCTGCGCCCTCTATATCGGTCATCGACCTATAGCATCGCCGCTTTCCGCTTCGCTACCGCCTCTTCGGATCTTCTCCCGCTCCACCTTCGGTCCCACCCACGCTATTTTCCTAGCCTTGCCGATTTCCCGCGAGATGGCCCTCCCTGTACCATTATCAACTTTTCTTTTTGTTATACTATAATAATTTGTAGATATTACATTTTTGCTTATATAATATAATAATTATCAACTATTATTTTATTTTACTATTGCAATCAATTTAAACGTATTATAACTTGATATTTTAAAATTTCAATTGTCCATTACAATATTTTATTATTATTTAAACTCAATATTATTACTATTATAACCTATCTGCTATTTCTAACTAGTTTTTTATAAACTATTTATTTAACTGAAAACATCGTAAAACCTGTGCGAGTATAAATTTCTTTCTACGCCACGAATACAAATTCTATATCTTTGAAATAAATAAAATATGCACAGTTGCAACTTAATACTTTTCAACTGTACATACTTCATATGAATCTAATTTTCTATTTTATTTATTAAAAATATTCTGCTTTAGAAATTCTAAATTTGCTTTGCACGGCTTTGTATTCTGTGACTCAAAGACTCTAAAACTTGATGCGCCAGATTGTCGCTCGCAATTTCCCCAGATACTTTGGTTTTTCCCGGCTGCGCACAAATTCTACGATAGGGCCGCTGCGCTCCGTATACTGATCCCGATCGCTGTACCTGCGCGCGCTCTTAATGGCTATATCTTCGGACTGCCTAATTGCGCTGTCCGGACGCTTGCCTGTTCTTAAGCTCTACGGAAAATATAATCTTTTTTTGTCACATAGCTGCGTCGTTATTTTATTTTATTTAAATTTTTATTTTATTTTATTTATTTATAATGTTAATTTTTTTAAATTTTATTTATAATTATTTTCTTATTTAACCTATGACGTAACACGTGCAAATTTAATATATTTTTTAAGTCTCTTTTTTTTCTTTTCATTTTTAATTAATTTTAGCTTTTTCTACTGACATTTCTTGTTATAATCTAATATCCTTTTTAAATTTACTGTTTTATTATTCTTTATCTTATCTGCTTTTGATCGTTTTTCATGTTTTTGTTTGTTTATTGCGAATTTTTTTTCTACACTCATTTGTTGATATCGCAATTTTCTATAAAAAGCTAATTTTTTTTATATGTTTATCTAAAAATATTTCATCTTCTAAATTATTTAATTTTACCTCGGGATACCATTTATTTTCTTTATTAAAAGTTTGTGTTTTTAATTGAGAAATGATAATTCGATTATTCGATGTCATTATATATTATATTCTTATTTTCGACTATACTTGTCGACTGTTGGACAGAAAATTTTATATTTTGAATTTTTTCTTTTATATATTTTAAATCATCATCTAATTTTCGTGTTGATGAAGTTTCTTTTGCTATTTTGATTTGATAAATACTCAATGTTATTGGTAGCCACATCCATCGATATGATTCTTTCAAAATAATGAATACAATTATTAGTTTTTTTATCAGCTAAACTTATTATTTTTATTATGTATATTATTTTTTAATTGATTTTTAGCAGTTACTTTTTCTGTGTGTTGGCTTCTAAATGAGTTGAATATTGATTGCTGTATATAATACCTCAATATTAATTTTATAAAAATTTAATTTAAATGCAGCAAATTTCATTGCACGAGTAAAGTTTCTTATAATTGAAATTTCAGCAATTGTTTCGAAATAAATTTTATTTTTATAATCTTTTGATATTCAAAAAAATGATGAAGTAAATTTATCATACATTCTATCAAATGTTCTCGTATTTTATTAATATTAAATTGAACATTACATGGGCAAATATTAAATACAATAGCTACTGCAAATGCTATAGCAAAAATACCGCAATCATAATAATAAGTCTGATACTGTGCTTGTTCAAAAAATATGCGGAAATTATCGTTATTCAAAAACAGCCTATCAATAAAAATTGTATGATCATCGTCAAGACATTTTTTGTTAACACTATCAAAAATTCGTGTTTCATTGTCTTTGTACAACAAACAAATCCAGTGTCTGTTTGTACTTTAACTAGAAAAAAGTATTTGAATATATCCTTTATGTTTATCAATAGGTTGGATATTAGACAATCTCTGAAAATTAACTGTAGATTGCATATAAAAAATCGAGTAAAATTTTAAAATGTTGTTGAATTCAAATACATGGTTATCACTTAATTGACTTTTAGAATTAGAATAATTTCCAATTCCTTCTAAAATAAGTACATATATAGTATCATAAATGTATCATAAATTGTCGTACAAAAGCAAATAATCTATTTTTCATTTTCATTTTCATCAGGTGTTTCTGCACAAATAAATTAAAATAAGGGATTTTCAGCACCAATTTGTTTAACTCTTTTTTAAACAAATGTTACATCGACTTTGCCAAATTGACGTAGAAATCTTTAAAATTTTAATACATAACAAAATCACGTTAATGTTTTTCTAGTGATTAATAACTATATGCATAGATATCTTTTTTGATAATATGAAAATTCCACATTGCTTACTAGATAATAATCTCTAAAAAAATGACTTTTAAAAAAGTAAATGGTCAGGCGAGTTTGATATTTTTCGCAACAAAATAACAGATAAAAAAGAATTGATATCAATCAAACAAAGTCAAATTTATTATATTTATCGAGGGTTTACTTAACTTAAAGTCAAGTTACATGATGATCCATTAGAAACAACTCTCAAGATATTTACTACGTAACTTGCCATGCCCGTTTCATTTTGTTTTCTGGTAAACTAAAATTTTCTTTTTATGTATTAGAACGTGATATGAACACCATAAGTACAATAAAAAGGGCATAGCAAGTGACGTAGTAAGTATCTTGAGAGTTGTTTCTAATGGATCATCATGTAACTTGAGTTTCCCTAAAAAACATAACCACAAAACCAGACATAACCTTAAAATTTTAAAAGAAAGTTGGCAACGAAACTGCGGCAATTTTGAAACTTATATGAGCGCGTAATGAATCATATATTGTAAGGTTTGATATATTTCCGCGATAGAAAAAAACTATTAAAAATATCAATCAAGCATTTATATTACATTTAATAAGTTAACGAATTAATAGTCTACTACAGTGCGCGCAGCGTACTGTGCCAAGTCTAGTAAGCTAAGTAAGCCCTTGATAAATATAATAAACTTGCCTTTCTTTGATTGATCTCAGTTCTTTTTTATCTGTAATTTTGTTGCGGAAAATATCAAACTCGCCTGACCTTTTACTTTTTTAAAAGTCAATTTTTTTTTATCCTTTAAGTCCTTTTTAGTTAATTTTTTTGAGTATTTACCACCTAGACTTCGTCATAGGCTACTCTGTACACCTAGACACAGTCCTCAAATGATTTTACACCTTGACGTGTGTGTGTGTGGTGTTTGTTCGTTTACGCCTGTATCTCAGCTTCTGCTAGGTGGAATTTAACCTACTTAGTCTCATTACCTTTGTTTTTACTAGGTCATAGTGGGAAAACAATCCGTTTATACATTTTGTAGACGTGTTTTTTTTTTCTATGAAGATTTTTTAGTTATGAGATTTCAGTTTTTTCTAATAAAGTTATTGGAAAAGTAAATAAAAGTTTATTGCTTTCTATGTACTTGAAAGAGAATTAAATTACCTATCTTTGTACCGCCGAAAATTTATACTATTATTCGTCGTTCTTTTGTTATACACCATGAAGCGCAATTTTTTGAAATCGTTTCAACTCAAAAACTGATTATTGAAGGTTATTAAGACTTTTAATTTAAAGTCATATCATGGGGCAGATCCTGAGAAAAACATCAAAAACTGAAAAAAGTCGTTTTTCTACGTAACTGGAGTAAAAAGGCAATAATCGAGTTTAAATTTCAGATTTAGTTAGCATTATATATTACCTTAATCCTATTCTTTGGGCTATTTATGAAACCAGTTATTTTCAAAGATATAAGACTTCAAAATTTTGTTTTTTTACCCTGTATACTCTATATAACTGAAAAATGTATCGCTTAGATCTCAGCTTCTATTTAATGGATTTTAATCTATACCTATGAGCGTTTTTTCTGTTTTTTTTTTCTACCAATTCTTGAAATCAAGATTTTTAATTACGCATATGCGTTTTTTCATGGCGATTGTTCGATTACTAATAATTTTAGACGCGTTCCACAAACTATCCTAACCATTATAACTCGGAAACTAAATGTTGAACTTTTCTTAAAAAATAATGATTATTGAAGGTTATTATTATAACTATCTATTATAACTATATAGACTTTTTTAATTTCAACTTCTTTCATGAAGCAGATCCAGAGTCTTTCTGTTTATTTCTCTTTGGCAATTGACGCGCGTTATCGTGACGAATGTCAAAAAGTTCAAGAACTTAAAAGAATTATATATGAAGTGAAAACAATTTTGATATTAAAGCGATATATAATCTTGAAGGAAGCTACGTGCAAAAGAATTAGCAGCGGTTTTTTTTTCCTTCCGTGTCACAATATCCTAAAATCTTTCTGAAAAACTTTGTATAATAACACACCCTTTTAACGTTATTTTTTCTAAAATAATAATATTAGAATCTAGCCCGACAAGACTATAAGTATTTTAACCAATTCAGTATCGTATTAAAAATGTTGCTAAATATCTTAGATAAGAACTTACGTAAGATCTTGTATCAGATCTTGGCAAATATCTTGTGTGAGATTGTGCATAAGATCTTATCAGAAATTTTTAACCAAGATTCAAGATAAGATCTTACTTAAAATCTTATAGAAGATCTTTGTTTAGGACAAAAATAAAATTATTTCATAAAATATTTTTTTTTCATAAAACGATCCTACGCGAAATTAAATATAAGTTCTTGCATAAGGTATTACGTTATATCTTTCTCAAGTTCTTACATAAGATCTTATGCAAAATCTTGCCTCCGTAATCAAAAAAAAGCTTTTTCTTAATATTTCATTCAATATATTATGTAAGTTCTTACGTTGCAATTAGAGATAAAACGTTTTATTGATCAATTTCTCAAGATACGAATAGGATCTCATAACGTATTTTATAAAAAGTTACATAAGATCTTAAATTAAATTTTAATAAAACGATTTGTTTTGATCATGGCAGTAAGATCTTGGGCAAGATCTTATATTAGAATTTGGAAAAGATATCACGTAATGTCTTGTGCAAGACCTTGTATACGATCATGTGTAGAATCTTTTATGAATATTTTATTAAAATAATTCTATTTTTATCCTAAACAAAGATTTTATAAGATATTACGAAATATATTATTTTAAATTTTGACCGAAAATCGATGATAAGATCTTATACACGATCTTACACAAGATCTTTGCCAAGATCTGATTTAAGGTCTTACGTAAGTTCTTATATAAGATTTTGCTGTAACATAGTTCTATTATCAACTTTATTATAAGATTAAATTTCTGAATTCGACTGTTTCAGCTGTAAATATTTTAATCTTACCGTCTACTTTTCTAACTAAACATTAAAATCATACAAGTATAAGATACTCTATGTCCTATAGTTTATTAATTTAAACTCTTATATTAAACTATATTTTATATTTCTGAATCACTTTCGCCGTTTTCATTTTTAATTTGAATAAACCGTTGATTAGGATCTTTGTATCTAGGGAGGAGAGGGTCGTTTTTTTTTGTATAAAATTTTAGGAAGATACTTTGTACACTTGTAGTTTTGGTATCAATGCATGGATTTTAATTTAAATGAGTAGAAAATGTTTGGCAATGAAAATACTGGATTTTTTCTTTTTTATCGTTTATTATGCCATCTTTTTAAGTATGAAACATTTTTCAAACATTCAAATTAACATCCCTGCACTCATACCTCATATCATCCCTGTCATCAACATGGCGTCGCGACGCAAACCTCCTGATAAGCCTCCCGCATTTTTATCGTGTCATACTGGAGAGCAAGTGGGAACTGCAGTGTGTATCATTTGTGATGAGGCTTTCCACATCAACTGTCTTAATCAGATGTCTGATAATTATAAATACTTAGGAAAAATCTACTAAACTGCCTCGAGCATAGTGTGAAAAACAAAACCTCTAAAATTGAGGAGAACAGCCTTACTGAATCAGCAAGGATAATTATTGCTCAGATTAAATATAAGACAACTGAGGAAATAAGAATAGAACTACTAGCTGAAATAGAGGGTAGGACATTAGATTTACTTTATTCAGAATCAACTGTTAGTGGCAGTGAGGTTGAGTTTATGAAAACAGAGGTAAGTCTACTGAAAAGACTGGTTACCGAATTAACAGAGAAAAATGATCTTCTAAAAGAAAAGCTACAGAGAAATTTGAATTAATCTGCTTTTAAGACTTTCACGTACAACGATGCTGCTAAAAACCGAAACCTCTGCAAAACAAAGTACCAAAGATGGTGGTTCAAAAAAGTAGAAATAGCCAAGTTGATATTAAACAGTCGGTAATAGATTATCTAACAGAACAAGAAAATATTTTCATAAATAGGAAAGTGAAGTGATCATTAGCAGTACACGTGAAGATTAACAAAAAGTGTTCTGAAAGAAAAACGAAAAAATGTTAGCAAGGTAAGAAAGAAAATTCACTTAATGATCTGAAGCTAACAATTGTGGGAATAGACAATTACACAAATATGAATTTAGATGAAATTGAGATGGATATGAATACTAGAATTATTAGTGATTTTCCAAAGAAAGTTAAAGCTCTGCACATGTACACAAACGCAGTAAACTCAAGCACTGTGTTAATAGGTAGAAGTTCTGAGATACATAAATATCTAAGAAAAAATAAAAATAGAGTTTTTGTATGCTATCAAAACTGTATAACATACGACTTAATAAACATTGGCCCGTGCAATAAGTGTGGCAGGTTTGAACATAGTGAAAAGTAGTTGTAGCAAATGATATCGAGTGTATGTGGAAAGGTAGATGGGATAATGAAATATCAATAGCTTATAATAATATACTTGACGTTTTATTTAAGCGGGGTGCGAACGACGACTGACCCTCGTACGCCTCGAGAGACCTACTTATACAGTATCCCCGTACTCTCCTAAACACGGAACTAGTAGTGGTGGTAGTAGCGGTTATGTAGCGAATTCGAACACTCATTTCCAACAATAGTGCACAAATGAAACTGTATGCCTGAAATGTGCTTAAAATCATAAAACAAGTTATCAAGTGGCGCGGTAGCGCCACGAAGACGAGTTTGAGAAGCAGACGGAGCCGCGGCGCCCGTGACACTATTTACTTCTATATTGGTGTTCGGATTTTTCATGATACAGAAAAAAATGCTTATCGTTACTGTTCGTGAGTTTTTTTGGCTTATTAGTATCTTTTCTAAGCTGAACTATGATTTCCAATGAAAATTGTTGTAAATAAGCCATTTTTTTAATAATAAACGAGTGTATATATCGCAAATGCTCGGAAAAGTTTCTCTACATTTTTCTCCAGTGTGTTAGGACCGTGAAGTTGGCTTCCTAGCCGAAAAATGTTAGGAGCATGAAGTTGGCCGCACAAGTTATTATGTATGGTTTTACTGATGAATGTGTTCTTTCATGCATTACTAATAATTGACTTTTCTTTTTAAACTTTTTTTTACAACAAGCACACTCCATAGTTTCAACACCTCTGCAAAGTAAATTCAAACGTTATATTTCCTTTCTATTGTACTTACTGTTTTCTTAAATTTGAAATATATTATAATTACCTGTAAACTTTGTTAAACAATGTTCAATTGATTGCATATAAATTTATCTTTCTTAATATACTATCTACTACTTTTATAATCACTATTGATTTTATGTCAGTTTTTAATGTCAGTTATTTATCAGTTAAACAAGATTTATAATAATAGTATCTCTCAAATGAGCGCGCGTGTGTGTGTATAAAGGTACGACAAAAACTTGTGGGAAAGCGATACCCTATGGCTGTACTACAGAAACTTGTGGGAAAGCGATACTCTGCGCGGAAAAAATGCGCTGTGAATCCATTGCTGCTCAGCTGCTTGTCATCTAACCTAACCTATTGTTTGTTATTTATGCGGACATCAGATTAGAGGGCGTTCGTCTGCTTCGCGTAAATAAGTTTCCTCGCGTTAAAAATTTATTTATTTTTATTTACGAGCACAGTTACAGTCTCGTTTTTATCGGACATTCATACTTGTAAAGTATAAATAATAATTTATCCTTATACAAAATAGTGACGTGACTAACCTATTCGTGGCAATAGAACATTGACATTTGCAATCGGCATATTTTCTAAAGACTATTTAAGTGAAAATATTACAAGAACTGATGCGAGTGATTGAGGTCAATTTTATCTATGTTCTAAGATTCTACCTGTTCGTCTTTGAGTGTACGTCAACACTGATTTTTATAATAAAAGGTAAGAATTTACTATTATGTGTTAATAAACATACATGTACATACACACATAAACCTCTTAAATAAATTTACGTAGAGCATTTTTATAGATATATCACTGTAGCTCTTTATCTGAGCAGTAGAATGACGCACAAAATTAATATC
>JAZHPH010000889.1:0-18425 GCA_037356405.1 Nasonia oneida | reverse complement strand
TTTCAAAGAATTGCTGCGGATACTTTCATTTTCAAGGAAATTAGTTTTCTCGACATAAGAAAAACAGCTTTACCAACTGCTTACCTCTTCAAGTCTCCAATGTCGTGGGAAGAACTTACCGAGGAAGAAAAATGTATGATACATTGGCTAGAAAAAAGTCACCATGGAATTGAATGGAATTCTGGCGACATTCCATACCATCGACTTCAACATGTCTTACAAATCTTTACACGAGATGTTAAAAAGATATTCGTTAAGGGAGAACAGAAAGCACTGTGGTTGAAAAATTATTTGCCAAATACGTAAGTATTTATACATTCCTTCAGTTCTTTTTTTTCATGCTTTTAATACTTCAATTTATGCACATTATTTTTTTTCAGTCTAATATGTAATGTCGAAGATCTTGGATGCCCTCCGCTCGAGAACATAAAAAGTAATAAAAATTACTTTTGCTTGCACCATCATCTTTCTATTAGAAGAAAACCATCATGTGCCGTCCATAATGCTCTTTCAATAAGAGCATGGTTATTAAATTATTTGTCTGAAAAATTTAGTCAAGACGAAGTTGATAATTATTGAAATGTACTATGAAAAAAATTATTGAATAAAATGATTTTTTTTAGAAAAATTAAAATTTTGTACACAGTTGTTATTTTTTATTATAAAAAAAATATGAAAACTTTTATTATTAATTTGAAAAGGGATTGAAATTTGTCATCACCTCTTAATCACGCATGGTCAATTTATTTGATTAGTTTATTTATTTACTTAGACTAAAACGAAGACAAAGAACAGAGTAATTCAATTTAAAAATCATACCTAAATTTTCTTAAATATTTTACAATTTTTTCAACTTTTCTGAAAATTTCGTACACCTATCTTTAAATAAATATTTGAATTTGGGAAAACTCCCGCCAGTGTCCGTCGCAGGTTAACCGGAGCTGACGCGCATGCGCAGCAGCTTCATTTAACCATCAGTCAGCGCTGGCGGGAATTTTCCAGAATTCAAAGTTTTAATTAATGGTGAGGTGTTCACAGTTCTTTACATTTATTTTTTTTTTATAATTTTTGTAAATTTTATTTACGTTTACATGATCTATTATTGTCTCATCATCTATAATCCTCGATAAATTGCGTTGTTGTTGCTGTGGTCGCTGTTGCTGTTGTTGCTGCGACTGTGGTTGCAGCTGCTGTTGCTGCTGCTGTTGTTGATGCTGTGGTTGCTGTTGTTGCTGTTGCTACTGTTCCTGCTAATGCGGATGTTGCTGATATTGCTGCTGTTGTTGCTGTTGCTACTGTTGCTGCTGCTGTTGACTGTCTGTCCTTTTCAATTGTAAAATACCACGTCTCGGTACTGGTCTCGTAACCTCTGAAAAAATTAAACGAACAAAAAAATTAATTTATTGTATAAAAAATAATGCAAAATAAAACTAATTTACTGTTAAAGCATTTTTACCTGAAGTCATTGTAGATGTTCCTGGTTTTGGTGACGTCTCTCTCTCCTGCCTTCTTCTTCTTCTGCTCGTTGCCTTCTTGTTCTGTAAAAATAAGAAATCAAATTGGCATTATTATTTTATTTAAAATAAAGTTATATCATTTTTTAGAATAAATTTAATATTTTTACCATTTGCTTTTCTCTTCATATTCGAGGATGTAATTTTAGGAATCCGTTTGAGATCGCGTATACTTTTAACGGATTTGCAGGATGCGCAACTGGATGATGTTCCACTTGAACTGGAGCTCGAACTAGAGCTCGAGCTTGAACTCGAACTCGAGCTGGAGCTCGAGCTCGAGCGAGACCGTCTTCTTCGGGTCGCCGAGGATTGCCGAGGCTGCTAAGCCGTCGGTGATCGCCGGGGCTGCTTAGACAATGGGGATCGTCCAGACGAGTTAGCAGCTGGGTATCGCTGCGGCGGGTCAGCCGCCGGGGATCGTTGAGACAGGTCAGTCGCCGGAGATCGACGAGGCGGGTCTGCCACCGGGGATCGTCGAGGCGGGTCAGCTGTCGGCGATCGTCGCGGCGGATCAGCTGCTGGCGATCGCCGCGGCGGGTCAGCAGCCGGGGATCGTCGAGGCTTGTCAGCTGTCGGCGATCGTCGCGGCGCCAATTGTTGCAAAGCAGTATTCGATGGTTGCGGCACTGCAACATTAAAAAAAAATAAAAAAAATAAATTAAAAACTTAAAAAATTCGTGACGGAGTAATAAAAAAATTAACTTACATGTTTCTACTATGTCCATGGCCCAGGACACGTAGTCTAGCATCGTCAGGAGAGTCGGTGCGTTGGCGATCAGCCAACGTATACGCTTCTGAGCATTCTGTAGACTTCGTCGGCTCCGAGAAGGCTGCATTGATGAACTTTTCTTCGAAGACATTTTCTTGACAGCTTGCAAGAAAACCTGTGACTGACTCCGGTGTATCTTGAGGGGTTATTTATACTCGAAAACAGGAGCACACTTTTCATTATTTTGCCGAAAATCCTCTGATTTGCTGAACTTCTTTTCCCACTACTTTCCTGAAAAGTCCTCTAATAGGAGAAAAATGTTCCTCCCTTAATTTCAAAAACACCTCCCTTGACCATGCTCCTCCCTGTCAAATAAAAATTTCCCTTGCCTTCGTGAGATAATCTATGGGCACTTTTGCAGACCTTTTCCAAAAAATAATTGATTTTCACCGTAGGTAGCGAAACAAAAAAAAAGGGAGGGGTATCTTCATAAAACTTATCGGTGCCTCTGCATCTTTTTGGGGGGATTTCCTACAGGCCTCTAGGAAACTCGTCAAAGTCCGTACGACGTGTTAATCTCCGTGCTCTCTGCAGGTAGCGCAACAAATCGGTCTTGGTGCATGCCTCTAGGTTACTTGTCAATCACTATAAGTATTGTTTGTCGTTCTCTAGTCCTATCAGCTCATGTTCATCTTCGGGCTCTCTGCAGGCCTATCGGTCTGAGTGCATTTTTGTGACCATTGTCTCTACGCCACTTGTCAATCGCTAAAAGCGGATCTCTGGAAGGAAAACTGCCTAGCTTTTCTAGGAAATCTAATTGGGACTTAAAATTAGGGGTGGTCCCACAAGCAGCCAATAGCATTTGTAGGCGGTGAGAAAACTTTGAATCGCTTATGCAAGGGAAGGGATTGAAAGAACGCTATAGGCTTTCAAAAAAATACATACGGTGGTAGGCTGGGAATACTCTCCCACTCTCGCATCGGGTACTAAAACACTCTGAGAGGAGAGAGGGTGTTTTAGTATCTTGGAGAGAGAGAGGGGATCCCTCCTCTTCCATCGGGTACCAAAACACTCTGAGAGGAGAGGGGGTGTTTTAGTATGCCTATGTTTTGGTATGCCTATAGCCTATCTACTGTCGGTGGCTTTACAACCCTTTTCAGTGATCTAAAATCTTTATGAATATATCGACGGCTGAGTGGTGGAACGCCCTATCTCGGCTGCTACTTAAAATTATATAGTATTTAAGTTGATTGAGTTAGTGATATCACAGCTAAATAGATAAGGATATAAACAATGTTCTGAAACCTGTGGGTACCGGAAAACGCTCCTTCTGAATTGCTGCCCAGTCCTCACACACTGCATATTTACCTGCCCAGGAACACGTCTAATACACTCTCAGAACGCTAAACAAATAATAGAAGAAGTCCATACCTCGAATTGTATTTCATTAAACTTTGAAGCAATGCAGTACAGCAAATTTCATCGTACAGCTAACAGTTATTATATTACACGAGACGTTAAAAACGCGGACTTGATCCCTTGATATTTAAATCAGCTAAAAACAAACAAGCCCGTACTACAGAGATGACTTCATACCTTGGCGTATACGGTCTCGATCTTATTCCTATTGGCAGCTGTATCGCAACAAAGAGTCCAAGACTCCGCCGTAGCTTGGATACTCATTCACCGTAAACTCAATATTTTCGTTCGACGTACGAATCACCTATACGGAAACTTTTTATTCGATACCATGAAACCTACTCTGCAAATGAATTTTAAGCCACAGTCGCTCAGCTGTAGCGCAACTTGCTCTAAAAATTGTTTGCCTAGCGCACATTACTGTGCTTCGGGGTAACCGCGTATACTTGTACCTATGCATAATCTACTGCCAATCTTCAAAATTTCCAAAATTCAAAATTTCAGAAACAAAAGAAGTAGTCGTTTAAGAGACAAACTTTTATTCATTAAAAATTCATTTATCCTGCATAGATGACTTTTATACACATACGTTTTGCGATACTGTGCGCTATATCTTATGTGTGCCAACTATTTAAGTATCCTAGAAAATCACTAAAAATATAGCACACAGTATCGTACGAAGTATCGTAAAAAGTATCGCGCACAGTACAGCGACTGCGCGCGAACTCTTGCTGCCGATAGAGAATAATATACACATTAATAGGGGGTTAAGTAAACAACAACAATAACCTGTTGCGCCTGGAGATCGTCTGAAGTTATGCGCGGCCCTTCGCCAAAATCGGCGCATAAAATCATTATTTTCTCGAAAACGGTGGATTTCTGAGACTTGGGCCCATGGGGACTTTTGTTCACGGAACCGATAGCTACAACTTGGTTATATTTATGTCTAAATTTACCGGGACCCAATTTCCCTATCATTTTCGCCGGGGTCTTTTGGGAAAAATATACTGTTCGTTTTTGCGAAGACTTTAATGATAATGCTGAAAATAAAGCATTAACATTTATAAACGATATTTTGATTTCTGAAAATTATAGTTGCTCCGATTTTGGTTTGCCAGAACCTCAACTTGACCAAAATTTTTCTCAGACTGAACATGAATCAAACATTACCAAATACATAGAAGTTTTCAATTCTGCACAAAAAATTAAACGAAGATCAAATTTACATTTTTAATTATGTAACAAAATCATGCAGGGATACAATGATATTCATTGATAGACCTGGAGGGACAGGAAAAACATTTTGTTACAATACTTTAATTTATTATTTGTTAAGCAAAAAAAAAAAACAAATATTATCAATGGCTTGGACAGCCATAGCATCAATTCTGTTACCTTGCGGGATGACCAGTCATAAAACTTATTACCGCTAAATTTAGAAAACGTTAAAACAACATTTTTCTAAACATTCATCTAATAAAAAAAAATAAAAGAATGCGATTTTATTGTTATAATTAAATCCTCTTTTCTATGGGAAAATTTCAAGGTGTTAAAATAAAAGATAAATGTGAGATCGGAAAATATTAATTTTTCATCTTTTCTTTTAACTATTGGTAATAGACATATTGACAGTTTTAAGATTCCAGATAAATGGAAAACTAATAACATATGCAAAAAAATTTACGGTTCACTTATATCTGTAAATGATAATCTTTCAAACAGAGTCATTTTATCGCCCCATAATGAAGATATTCACAAAATAAATGAAAATAAAAAGAAAAAAAAAATAATAGCAAGGAAGTAATATATTATAGTATCGATTATGCTAGACATAAAGGTGTTGATGAAACTCATAGTGATGCTGAATTAAAATATCCAACAGAATATTTAAATTCTCTGAAATTCCCAGGTTTCCCAGTACATAAATTGACTTTAAAAAAAAGTACAATAGTCATTCTCATTCGAAATATAAGTATAAATGACGGTCTTTGCAATGGTACCAGATTGAAAATAATTAAACTGTTCAAACATAATATCAAAGCTGAGATTATTACAAGATGATAAAAAGAGGAACTATTGATAAAAAGGGAACTACTGTTTTCATTCCAAGAATTGTTTTAGACACTGGTGAATAAACATCTTTGCCTTTCGTATTATTCCGTCGACGATTTCCTCTAATTTTGGCTTTTGCCATGACTATAAATAAATCGCAAGGACAAAGTTTTGACACAGTTGGTATTTATATTCATAAGCCATTCTTTACTCACGGTTAGTTGTATTTTGCTCTTTCTAGATGTAAAAATGAAAATGAATTGTTTATTCAAAATGAAACGGATGATACCCAACTTATAAAAAATATTGTTTGGGCAGAAGCATTTAAATAAGTGCAAATATCTGTTCTCCGATGATAATATCCACTTTAGTAATTGTCATTTCATAGATATTTTTTTGTATGCATCTATATAGATTTGAACACAATGTTATAAGTATGAAAAATATAAGTATAAAAAAATACATTCAAACTTGTTCAAAATTATAAGTGTAAATGTCTTTAGATTAATTATTTTTATGCATATTGTGGATATTCTCTTACTTTTTATTCGAGATTGCTTAACAAACTAAGTTTAACTAATTTAACAGACTTATAAGTTTTGTTTTAGATCAAATCCCAATCGAGTTTTTATTCATTCAACAAAAAATGAAATTAGATCCTCTTCAAAATCAAGAAGACTCACATAGGATTCAATACATTTGTAGAATTTGTGATTCGAGATTTAATTTCAAGAAAAATTATTTAAGGCGCATAAGGGAACATGCAGCCATAAAAACCTCTTTGTCAGAAACGCGGAATATTATTCAGAAGACATAATCACCTTATTCGTCACTTACTTGTACATGAAAAGAAAAAATACAAATATGTACTTATTGTAACAAAAGATTTTATAGAGCTGACAATTTAAGAAGATTTATGAAATTACATAAGTAAAATTGTGCTGTAATCATGTTATTACTATATTTATATTAATGCATTTAATTTTTTTTAGAAAAATTATAAAGTAGTATGCTCATATAGGTCTATAGAAAAGCAATATATATGAAACATAATCAAAAAATGTACATACATGTTTTCATATTAGACAATTATGAAAAAGGTTATTTTTTTGAAAAAAAGTATATTCTAAATTGTTAGATATTTGAGTTATTGTGGGTGAATTAGTGAATCGGGTTAATGTGAACAAAGTTCTTTATTTCCAAACGATACAGGCGTGCACGTCTGACGAGAGCTCAGAGCGGACTGACCCCTAGCGCCTGAGCACCACGACACAATACACATCGCAGTGGTGGGGAGCTTCTCTCTTACCGACGTGGCTCGGTCAATACATAAACACGCAGGGTGTATAGAACAAACTACATTGACATAAATGCAAGGAAAAGTTTTATAATGCAAATTATAAGAGTGGAAGAGGCCTACTGGGGAGACCACTTTTTTTGTTAATAAATATTAATAACAAAAATTAAATAAATTTGATACTAAATAACAATTTTATTCTAATAATAAGCCTAATGAACATTGGTTAGTAATGATATTTAAGAAAAACACATTGTTGACATTTATTAACAAAATATAAAAAAAAAACGCACCAACAGCATATTTCACTAAATTTACAGTAGGTTTATGTCAGTACCCCTTGGGTGGTGTGGAAATCTGTCAGTACGTTCTGAATTGCATATTTAGTGAATTAATAGATAATAATTAATCATAGCATATTATATCCAAATAGGGAATTGGCGAGCGAAGCAAAAATGGGTAAAATATATATCATGGGCCGCCCAAATAGGAGGAAGTTGTAATGAAGGCAAGCCAAAATAAGAGGGAGGCCCAATGAGGGGCGCCAAAATGAGGGGGAACCAGAAACAGTAAAATTACGTAAAAATCGTTCATTGTTAATTCAATAACGAAAGTTGGGTTAAAAATAAAGTAAAAAGGCATAATTTTAACCCAATAACCCAAATCGAGGAAGAGCTAATTTCTGAAACGGCGGCGGCGAAGATTTTTTATTAATATAGAGAATATTTTGAACTCTTGCGTCGAAGACTATCAAGTACATTTGCAGTCCCGCTGCGAATACATTCTCAGTACATTTCTCACTTCATATACGATTCTCTGGCAACGAAACTATTCAAAATTTTCCAAAATTCTACATCATCTATTTAAGTATTCACTCCTATCGACGGTCCCCGGGACAGCCACATTTTTCTAATTGATCAGTATATAACTTAAATTAACTTAAGTTGAGTAAGCCCTTTATTGATAAAAAAAATGTTGTTGCATCATTATGATTAAATATAATAAACTGAACTTTGTTTGATTGATCTCAGTTCTTTTTTATCTGTTATTTCGTTGTGGAATATATCAAACTCGCCTAACTTTTCACTTTTTTAAAAGTTAATTTTTTGAGATTTTAGTCCTTTTGAGTAAAATTTTTTAGGTATTTCATATTTTCCCTGAAAATAAAATATAAGCATCTTTAGCACCTTTTGACCATGGTTTTATTGTAACATTTGTGACGAGACACGAGTCTCGCACATATAAATATACATGAGGACGGCCGTGATAAACATAATCATGCGCAACGCGCGAATACACACGACGCGAAATGGGCGCGCGCGCGCAACATTCACAAGGTGAGTCCGCACGAAGCGAAGCGAGCACGCGCGCGCAACAACCGCAAGGCGAGTCCGCACGAGCGCGAAGCGCGACAGCCGTCAAACAGTTCAGCAACAGTGCGCCAGGCAGCGCGAGCGGCGTACAGAATCAGATGTATCCACACCGCGCGCCTTTATAAGGCGGACAGCACCACACGGTAGATAATTTTACTCGAGCTCCACTCCAGGTAGCATCGTGCGGACACGTTACTACAGGGAGCAGCGAGAGATAGATCTACGCCGACGAAGTCGTCTCGTGAGTACACGTGATGATTAGTAGTATATGGGCTGGTATGGAGAGACTGGGCGTGGCCTAGGTGACGTCACCAGTCCCGTGGCTGGCGCCAGTTGTTTATGTAAACAGAAGCCCATGTTTATATCAACAGTAGCTGATAAGGTTAATAAACATGATTTACGACCGCTACTGTCATAAACAGTCTGTAATCGATGGGTGCCTTTTGTTTATTTATAAATAATTATAAATAATTTTTAAACAAAAGCTATATGGCGCATACGATGTCATAAGGTTAACATGATTTACGACCGCTACTGTCATAAACAGTCTGTCATCTATGGGTGGCTTTTGTTTATTTATAAATAATTATAAATAATTTTTAAACAAAAGCTATATCACGCATACGATGCCAGCCCTCCCCCTTTTACCCAAGCAGACCCGAGCGCGACTCTCTCTCTCTCTCTCTTTCGCTGTCTACTCCATACCGGCCCCGAGCTCGAACGCACGTGCGCGACTCTCGCTATACCAGCTCGTAGCCCCCTCTCCTTCTACACTATAGTAGCCCCTGAGCTCTGGCGCGGTGGCTCCCACCGCTGCTGTACCGGACCCGCTTCTCTCTCTCTCTCTCCCCTCTCTACGCCATACTCGCGCGCGTCCGCCAAAGCCGCCGTCTACCTGTCGTATACCTGCTGTTTGGCTTTTATTGCCCTTGCGCCGGCTCTGATCCTTTCTGCGCTGTAAAGAGAGAGATTGTTCCACGTATATAATTTATATGGTGGCCCTGAAAAGGGCCGATTGTTTTTGAAATATATATTATTGCAATTAGCGTTTCAGCTTGCTGTAGCCGTCTTTTTCGGGGCACGAAAAGGTGTTTGTGGAAAAGGATTTTTGATTCTGTGACGAGGAGGAGGAGGAGGATTTTTTAGACAGATTATTATAACCACTTTTCTCTGGATACGAGAAAGTGTTGGTTGAGAATGACGACTGATTGTTCTGCTTTCTTGGCTCCTTGCTTCTCATGAGAGGCTGTCTCTCCTCCCACGTAGAACCTTTTTTCTGCTCTTTGCTCTGCTCCTGTCCCATGGTCGAGTTGCTGCTTTGCCGGTCGCTTGACGAATGATTCGCATCGAAATGAACGCGTGCATATATTACTCTACTACTCGGTGCCGCAAAGCTTACTCTAAATTTCGGCTTTGGGGATCGTTGATGGGAGTGGGGGTTTTTGCACGCATAAAAAGAGAAATTCTAGCACAATATTTATTTACTAAAAAACGCGTAAGAGTCGAATGACTCAGCTTACAATGAAATAATAAAATGACACGAGCGCGCGCACACACATACAAACATACTTACACAGCCGCACACACACACACACTCTAAATTTTTGCACTATAAATTATACACAAGCGATACACCTACACTTGCGAGTGGCGCGTTGTTGGCGTAGTTGACGTGTGGGCCCTCCTCGCAGTAAACCAGGCACCAACTCTTTCGGCGGAGTAGGCATCCGATGAAAGTCGTAAAGTACGCTGCGGTTGCGGCGTGCTGTCGGTGGCGTACCTTGGACGTTGTTGTCGTCGCCTGGTGATGATGGTGGAGGCGAAGGCGATCTCGGTGAATCCATATCCAGGATGCAGGGGCAGGGCTGTCCGTTGCACTTCCAGCAGCGAAAGAGAAGGCACCTCCAGCACTGCTGCCACACGTCGTGCTCCGAACTGTTGGTGATGCACACTCTGCACCTCACGTTTATCGGCACAAACTGTACCGCCAGAGAAGCCTTTAGCTCGGCTTCTCGCTGTTTTTGTTGCAACAGCGCTGACATGTCCAGCATTCTCTGCTGGTAGCGCTCGAGCTGGCCGTTCAGCTACTCCATTGCACGTTTCTTAGCTTCGATACTTGCGAGAAGCGCATCGCGTTGGGCTGCTAATTTTTTCAATTCTGCCATGATGGTGGCCACGTGTGTGCTCTCTGTAGGGACTCAGAGCGGACTGATCGGTGCAAGCCGTGTCATAGGCGTAAGCCATTGAGAAAAATTTCTGTACGTAGAGGGAGATCGCACTCTTTGCCTTTTAACGACGTTCTTAAGAATGCGAGACCGTTGGTAACGCTATACTCGGATTGAATTATTTGTATACACTTGAGCTCCAGCGTCGTGGGCTTATCAGAAAAAATCGGAGACGGGTGAGAGCGAAAGAAAGGTTCTCAATGTCTCGCGAATCAGCTCCAGGAAGTATCGTGTGATCATGAAGTCGGGCTTTGTTATCGCCAACTGATTAGTTTTCAAAACTAAACACAGAGAACGAATCATCGGATCTCCGGTAGACACTTGAGAGTTGGTGTAAACTGTTTGTACAAAAGATTGCAGGTCTCTGGTAAGAGAGATTAAAAGAGTCAGCCGCAGAGTCATAAAAATCTGTTCGGTCCGTGTAACAGGATCTAGCGCTGGCAACGGTCCGTTCTCTGAGACGTTCGCTATCTGACTTATGACTGCTACATACCTAAACCGCAAATAGCGACTATGGTATCAGATTCATTTCTTTCGATCACTGCTTGCAACCCTGATTTCTCAGCTATGGTTGTAATATGAGCTACACTTTGTTTTAAAACAAATCCCCCTCTTTCGCGATTTCTCTGCTTTGCGATACTTCTTATTCGTTGAAATCACTCCTAAAAAGGGCATGATATTTTCCAATCAGCCCTGAGCCGTCTACAAAACTCCTCTGTAAGCCAGCGCAGCCATCAGTCTCTCTCGAAATGCGTGTCATTGGGAGAGGCAGCTTACCATGTGTCGCAGAAATGTATAGTGCTACGTACGAAGTTCGCGATGCGATCCTGAGCGTAGCCAACGCGCTCAAGGGTCGTCACTTATCTGTGCAGAGGAAGTGTACACGTGAGTGGTATGTGCGCGTTCACCGCATGTCTGAGGAGAGGCTGCGGCGCGAGCTGCGCTGCTTGCTTACGCATTGCGCGTACCGCTGGATCGCAGCGTTTTATCAAAAATACTTTCGACATTCGAGTATCGTGATAAAAATCGTCGGCAGTTTTTTGGTGGAGCGCGGTGCACGCGATGTGTACTGCCTGCGGCATATAATCGAGGAACATGGTAAGCGTTTACACTGCTCCCTACAATTAGTTTTAAAAAAAAAATAATACTTAATTTTTTCTTCATAGCCCGAATTACCCTGCAGGAGGACGCTGAGGAGAGCGACAGCGACGCAACGCTGTTTGTTGTATCGTCACCTCCTTCACCACAGCGAGCCACTTCATCCGTGGAGGAGGAGGAGGAGGAGGAGGAGGAGGATGACCCGGAGGAGGAGCAGGAGGATATACAAGCTCCTATGGAGGAGCCCGTGGAGGATGATGCTGAGAGCGAGATGGAGGACAGCGATAACGGCGATGATCGGGCTGGCGTCTCCGAGCAGGCTGTCTACAGAGCGGGCGCTCCACCGCTGAGAGGTAGCGAGCAAACGATGGAGGCTGCGATGATTCTGCTCTCGTTCCGCTACGAGCCAGCTCCCGAGTTTGGTCCTACGAGAGCCGAGGTTTTCGAGGGCTTTGCGACTCGGGATGAGACCGCTGAGGAAGTTGCGATGAATCCGTATGCACGCTTCGACCAATACAGCTCGTTCGACCGTCGTATTAACGAGAGTAAGATAATTTTTTTAACTTTTCTTAAAAAATTATTATTACTAACAATAATAATTTTTTAAGTTATCAGACGTCATCTGAACGAAGGCATGGAGCCCTGTCCGGATACAGATCCAGAAAATGACGCGGCTATGATTTTTCAAGCTGCTGCGTTACGAATTGTGAATAACGGTCGTGCGCAGGAAGTACGTTGGTTAAACAACTTGCTTGAAAAATCAGCAGACGAGTTATTTTCTATGACTGCGTTCGAGATGGCCGAGTTGTTTAGCGACATCATTCAATGCTACAACGGTCGTGCGGAAGAATGAAGGCTCGCTTTTTTGCAGTCGACGACGATAATGTAAGCAGCAGCAGCAGCGAGGAAGAGGGCCCATCATCGCCGGAAATATCATCGGACTCTTCAACAGCGCTGAGCCCTACATTGTCGATGCTGCAGGAGGTCGGGTTCTACGATGCGGGTCACCCGATCATCGATGACAGCACTGCGAGCGGCATATCGCAGGTAGGCGGCGGCGGCGGTGACGGCGGCGATACCTCGAGCGAAGAGGCACCGTCACCAAGCAATAGTAGTGGTTCTGCTGTAGCTTCTGATTTGGATCAGGAGGAGGAGGAGGAGGAGGAGGAAGCTCGTGACGATGAGCGTTATCGTCGCTTCGAAATTATCGCGAATACGGTGCATCGCGTACGGAAATTCCGTACAGACGCTCGCCGTCTGACGCTACGGATTAAAACACCGCCGCGTGGGACCAACATGCTCAGCTGGGTTGAGTTAGCAATACGCGACATTTATGAGTATTTGTTAACTCTAATCAAAAGCGAGAGCGATCGCGTCGGTGTTTCAATCTTTAGCGAATATTTCGCAAACGGGTCAGCAGGGCTCTCGTATTGTCTCGCGAGCGCGCTGACTGGCGATGATTTATGGTCTGTGGTGTCTGGACTCGTTCAGAGCAACGCAAATTTTCGAGTCGACGAGTCATTTACCGTTTGTTTGACCGTCGTAGAGATGCCTGTAGGTGCAGGTGGCTCTCGACGGAAAAACTTGACCGTCGATAGCGTTTCTCAACGGTCCATCATTCAGATCGGCAATCGTGACAATCTCTGTCTGCCGAGAGCGCTCGTTGTAGGCGAGGCGAAAATCGCGCTTCAGACGAACGATACCCCGGCGATGCGAGCCGAGTGGAACGTCATCCGCGACGGTCGTAGGCAACTACAGCATGAACGAGCTGTAAAATTGTGTCAGGATGCCGGTGTCCTCGTACCTCGCGAAGGTTGCGGTGTACGAGAGCTTCGTCAATTCCAGCATTATTTTACTGCTCGTGGTACAGCTTTAGTTGCTTACGAGAAAGACTCGATCGGCAGCGGTAAAGCACCATTTTTTGACGGACGCTGCGATGCCTGCACAAACGTAATATTTTTGCTCTACTCCGAGCTTCATTACGACGTGATCGTCAATATTTTTGGAGCTGCGAAGGCAAAATTTTTCTGTACTTTTTGCAATCGCGGCTACAGTAATATCGAGGATCACAACTGTAGGCAGTTGTGTTCGCGCTGCTTCGTCTCGCCACCCTGTAGCGAGAACGAGGCTTTGCAAAAATGCGCATCGTGCAATCGCAGTTTTTTCGGCGATGTATGTTTTCGCAACCATATGGTTGCGGGATCATACAAAGCGAGGCACAAGCGATTGTGCGATGTGTTGCAGATTTGCCTTACCTGCTGCAAAAGCGTGAACCGGCAGCGCGGTAAGCACGAGTGCGGCAAAAATTGGTGTCGACATTGCAAGTCGACACACGGTTATAATCAGCACTGTTTTATACAGCCGAAAAAAAAAGATGCTTCAACGAAAAAATATCTTTATGTTTTCTACGATCTGGAAACGATGCAAGAAGCATCTTATCGAGGCGATGAAAGCATAAAGATGCACGTCCCGAATGTCTGCGTTGCACAGCAAGTCTGCACGGAGTGCATAAGTTCTGACGACATTTCAGAATGGTGTCCCTCGTGCGGTGTGCGCTAGCATGTATTTACCGAAGATCCCGTTGGTCAGCTGCTACAGCTTGTAGTACGCGACAAAACGGACTTTGAAAATATAACATGCATCGCGCACAACGCACGAGGGTACGATGCGCAATTCGTTTTACGACAGCTTGTCGAACGTAAAATAAATTGCGCGCCAAGCATCATACTGAATGGTCAGAAAATACTGTGCATACGGTATGGACGCACAAAGTTCATCGATAGTCTCAGCTATTTTCAAATGAAGTTGGCCGCGTTGCCTGCTACATTTGGTTTAGGTGAGACTACGAAAAAAGGCTGTTTTCCGCACCTTTTTAACACATCGGCTAACGCCGAATACCGTGGCGCCATACCGGATGCGCACTATTATTCGCCCGACACTATGTCATCGAGCGAGCGCGAACAGTTCTTGCTGTGGCACAACGAGATGCGTGCAGCGAACGCAGTATTCGATTTCAGCAAGGAAATCGTCGACTACTGTCGCATGGATGTGACGATTCTGCGTCGCGCGTGTGTGGCTTTCAGAAAAATTTTTCTCGAGGTCGGAGACACGGACCCGTTTGTAGTGGCTACTACAATCGCGTCCGCGTGCTCTCATCTCTATAGAAAAAATTTCTTAAAGCCACAGACTATAGGAATAGTCCCCAGGGGCGGGTACCGGCGCGCCGACAAGCACTCCCAAAAAGCCGTCGAGTGGCTGCTGCAGTGCGAACGAGAGATCCGTCGCGAAATCGTGCATGCAGGCAGAGCGCGCGAATATCGGCTTCCCGAGGGATTTTTGGTCGACGGATTCTTACCATCTACCAATCCAGCAGAAAATCCCATTGTTTTTGAATACCAGGGCTGCTATACGCATGGCTGCCCTGAATGTTTCAAAAACAATCGCAACAAGCCGAATGCCTGGGGTCGTACTTTCGACGCGTTGCTCGAGAGTACACGCGCTAAAATCGCGCAGATCCAGCAGCTCGGTTACGAGACGCGCGAAATTTGGGAGTGCGAGTTTGACAGAGTCAAGCGTGAAAACCCCGAAATCGCCAAGTACGTGTCGGAGCATCCGATCATCAGCAAAATAACGCTTAATCCTCGTGACGCGTTCTTCGGCGGACGGACCGAAAATTTCGTCGCAGTTTACGATGCTAAGCCAGGCGAGCGTATTCTGTATACAGATATATGCTCGCTGTATCCTTACGTTTGTAAACGAGGCAGATTTCCGCTCGGTCATCCAAAGGTTTACGTCGGCGAGGAATCTGATGAGCTGACGGGTGGCAATCTCAACAATTTTTCGGCCATAGATGAGCTGGTAAAATGTAAGGTTTTACCGCCGAGAAAATTGTATCAGCCTCTTTTGCCGATAAAAATGCACGGCAAGCTTCTCTTCGCACTGTGTCGTACATGCTGCGAAGAGATGCGGCAGAGCGATTATTGCCACCCGGATGCGAGTCAGCGAGAGTTCAGCGGAACCTGGGTGGCGGATGAGCTGCGAAAAGCCATCGAACTCGGCTATACTATAACTGAAATATTCGTCATATGGCAGTATAGTATGACCGAGTACGATCCGCTCACAGGTGAAGGAGGACTTTTCGCTGGCTACATCGACACTTTCTTGCGATTAAAGCAGGAAGCATCGGGGTTTCCAGCTTGGTGCGTCGACGCGGAATCGAAAGCGCGTTACATTCGCGAGTATCGCGAGAATGAGGGGATATCGCTCGAGTTGGAAAAAATCGCGACTAACCCTGGCCTGCGCACTGTTGCGAAGCTCTGTCTGAACTCTTTCTGGGGCAAGTTCGGACAGCGCGATAATTTAAAACAGACGGTGATCGTCAAGGAGCGCGAAGACCTCCTTAAACTTCTAACGGCCGAGGATAAAGAGGTTTTGAGTCTCCTGCTGGTCAACGAGGAGGTGATGTACGCGAGCTGGCAGTACATCGACGATGCTGTGGAGTCTACTCCATATACGAACGTAGTTATAGCAGCCTATACGACAACTCTGGCCCGCTTGAAACTATTTTCGTATTTGGAGAAACTCGGCAAGCGAACGCTGTACTGCGACACTGATTCGTGTATATTTGTATGTAACGAAAACGCACAAGAATACAGACCCCCGTTGGGCTCGTTGCTCGGCGATATGACCAACGAGCTCGACGAAGGGACTTATATTACGAGCTTCCTCTCGGGTGGTCCGAAATTTTACGGCTACAGAACCGTGAATTCGAGAACTGGCGAGGTATCCGAAAAATGTAAAGTCAAGGGAATCTCGCTAAATTTCTCGAATTCTTTGAGAATAAATTATTCTAGCATTAAGAGTATGATTGAAAATTATTTTAAGCCTGATGAAGAGAATGAATGCATTAATCTTAAGTTTAATTCTATTAAAAGATTGCCAGATCACACTGTCGTCACGCGAGCAGAGGTCAAATCGTGTAGCATAGTTCTAAAAAAGCGTAGGTATGTTACTCCCGGGTTATCGCTCCCGTACGGTTACAAAAGTTAAGTATAGTATGTAAGTTGTTTGTGAATAAATAAAAGTAAATTTAAGAATCTCGTTTTTGTATTAGTTTTTAAGTAATATAAATTGTTCTGCGTTATGTTTAATATATTTATAATAAAAAAAAGTATTTTAAACTTTTTCTTGTAATTATAACATCCTTCTCTCTCTCCTTTACCCACTCATCGTCGCACGCTTATAGGCGAGCCGTACATGCACGCGTATAGACGGCTCGTCCGCGGATGATACTCGTGGCCGCTAATATACGCTTATAAGCGGCCCGCGTGAGTATACGCGTATACGCGGCCCGCGTGAGTATACGCGTATACGAGGCCCCGCGAGAGTACACGCGTATACGCGGCCCGCGCCCGCCGCCGCCGCCGCCGCCGCCGCCCCCCGCGGTAGAGGAGGAATAATATTAATAAAAAGCGCTTTTCGGGAAGAGAGCGCTTTAGTGGAAAAGATGGATACGCGTTGGAAGCATCCTTTTACGGCGTGCATAGCAGGACCGACAGGAGCTGGAAAAAGTTGGTTTCTGAAAAAATTTCTCGAGCATCTGCCGGAGATGTGCGATGCTCGCTTCGACAGGGTTCTGCTCTACTATACCGAGTGGCAAGAGACGTACCGCAGTGAATTCAAAGTTGGCGGAAGTGCTGCTGTACCTATCGAGTTTCGAGAGGGACTTCCACAGCGAAGCGATTACTCCGTGGATACGGGAAAGAAAAAATTACTGATTCTCGACGACTTGATGCGAGAATCATCGAACGATATAGTTCTGGATTTGTTCTCGCGTTCGTCTCATCATTTGAATTTGTCGGTCTTTCTGGTGACGCAGAATATTTTTCACCAGGGAAAGTCTCAGCGCGACATAAGTTTAAATTCAAAGTATCTCGTTATATTTAAAAATCCTCGCGACAGAGCTCAGATTCGGCATCTCGCGCGACAAATTTATCCGGAAGATCCGAGGTTTCTGCAGGAGGCTTACATAGACGCTACGCGCGGACCTCACTCGTATCTTTTTCTCGATCTAACTCAAGCGGCCGTGGACGAGTATAGGGTTCGCACGTGTATATTCCCAAGCGACGATATTCAGTACGCCTACGTGCCGAAATTCGGTAAAAAGTGAAAATACAAAATAGGTGTGCAGAGCTCTCGGCATAGACAGTAGGCGAGAAGCTATGGCGCCAACAACATCGAAGAAGAAACAGGCTGGCTGTTGTATACCCGTCGTGGCTACGCTCGACACCAAGCATTTCAACAGAAAACGAGTAGCTGTACTGAACGCTCTTTGTCACACGGACGGCCAACAACGTACTGCTCTTTTACGCACAGCCGACAAGAGACTCGTGCGTTGCATATGCGAGTGCGCTTTGAATATCTTGCAAGGTGTGATCAAAATCAAAGACTCGCATAAACGACGACTCAAAAAGCACAAAAACGTGCTGAGAAAATTGACTATTTGCAATAATAAGAAATCTGTCAGCGATTGGCAGAAGAAGAAACGAGTTCTCGTACAGCACGGTGGTGCTTTTTTGCCGCTTCTACTCGCACCTATTATCGGGGCTCTTGTCTCGAAGTTATTCAATTCAAACTCAGCAGCAGCAGCGGAAGACTAAGATGGATCGTGCGAGAAAAATGATTATCGTGCCCGAAGATATGTTTTCACGCATGCAAAACGTTCAGCCAGCAGCAGCA
>JAZHPH010000888.1:0-18474 GCA_037356405.1 Nasonia oneida | reverse complement strand
AAAAAGGAAGATCTGTTTACAATATTAAAATACAAGGTCAAATTTGTCATGTAACTCCAAGTACTTTAAAATTAGATAATAGCAATACTCCAAAACATAGTCAATTTTATATATTTGATGATCAGGAAGCTGTTGAACAAAGATTAAATTCTGATAAAAATAAAAAATTGGTTAAATCACATATCGAAACTTTGACAAATGTTTTAAAGAATAATCCCATAGTAAAAAATTATAAACATTTGCACCAAATTTCAAATATTTAAAGTCTCCCAGATTATAAAATAATTTTTTTACGAAAAGACGGAAAAGATAAACATGTGTATAACAAACCACTGACCGCTGAGTGTGGTGCAATTATTGTTTCAGATTCAGGTTTGCCAGAAAATTACGATCTTTGTGTATATCCTAAAGAATTACCAGAAAACCACCCGCAGAATACATATTTGAATAAATTATCGCAATCGGTGATCCAATGTTTTTTCCAATAATGTTTCCGTTAGGTGATTTGGGATGGAGTACTAATTACTTTAAAAATCATCATTTACACGTTAAAGAAAACCTTACACTTTTACAGTATTATTCATATAGACTTAACTATAGACCAAATGAAAAAAATTTTTGTCCTTTATTGTATGGAGGAAAATTAACACAACAATTCTTCATACACTGTTATGCAATGATAGAAAATAACCGCTTAAACTTTCTAAGAAACAACAAAAAACAATTAAAAATAGAATGTTATCAAGGTTTATTAGATGCAGTTGCCAATAGTGCTTCAAATATTTCTAGTAATTTTGAACAAATAAAATAAAAAATTGGAAATCTTTATATTTATATTACCATCAACATATATCGGAGGTCCTAGATATATGCAACAACATTATCAGGATGCAAAGACTATTATGAGAAAATGCGGTAGACCAGATTTATTTATAACCGTAACGTGTAATCCGAAATGGAAAGAATTGAAATTAATTTTGAGAAAATTTCCAAAAAGAACAATTCCAAATGATATACCGAATATCACTGTTAGACTATTTCACACAAAATTACAATCAATTATGAATGATATAACAGAAAAAAAAATTTTTGGTAAAGTATTAGCTTATGTTTATACAATTGAATTTCAAAAAAGAGGTTTACCACATGCACATATTTTAATAACATTACATCCTGATAACAAATTAATAACCTCAGAACAAATTGATAAATTTATATCCGCTGAAATAGTTACAAATAATGAAAAACTTGCAAAATTAATTATTAAGCATATGTTTCATGGACCTCACGATGCAACCAGCCCGTGTCTTCAGAACCCCGAGCACTAATGCACAAAACGATTCCCAAAACCTTTTGCTAATATAACAACAGTAATAAAAAATGGTTATCCTGAATATAAAAGAACAGACAATAGTTCTGAAAATCATATTTATAAAACTAAAAATAAGAACGAAATTCCAGTTAATAATTCAATGGTTGTACCATATAATAAATTTTTGTTAACGAAATACAAATGCCACATAAATGTTGAATTTTGTGCATCTATTCAGAGTATAAAATATATCTATAAGTATATCCACAAAGGTAGTGATAGAGCATTTGTCAAAATTCAAAGAAATGAGGATTGTAATCAAGAAAAATTCGACGAAATTATAAATTATGTTGATGGTAGATATCTTAGTCCAATGGAAGCAGCATGGCGATTTCAAAAATATCCAATTTGTATTAAAAGTCATAAAGTTGAAAATTTGCCTGTACATGAAAAAAACAAAAATTATAAGATATTTGAAATGAGTAATATTAAAAATGCAATAAATAATTGGCAAACACCATTAACAGCTTGGTTTGAATTAAATAAAGTTGATGATTTTGTAAAATCTTTAACGTACGTAAATATTTCTGAACATTATATATTTAATAAAACAAAAAAAATGGGTAATAATAGGCTGAAGAAAGAGTATAAGGACTATACAAAAATTCTAATTAAAGTTATCAATGAGGCAAAATTTAAATATGATAGTGAACAAGTAGGAAAAAATCTAAGAAATCCTAGACGTTTATGGGAAATAGTTAAAACTAAACTAGGAAAAACAAATAAGGAAGATGACACTATAAAACAAATTTTAAATAAAGATATGCAGAAGATCGATGAACCCATTGGCATAGCCAATGAGTTCAACTCTTATTTCTGCAATATTGGTAAAAAACTAAGTGATAAAATTAAACAACCAACAAGTGCTAAGGCACATCAACCAATAAAGAATCCAAAATCTATTTTCTTGACCCCAACTAATAACAGTGAGATAAGTAAAATCATAAAGAATATGGAATTGAAAAGCGGTGGTGTAGATAAGATAAATGTAAAAACAATAAAGCTGCTATCGGATTATATAATAAATCCATTAGTGCATATTAATAACTTATGTATTGAAAAGGGTATTTGGCCAGAAGCGTTAAAAAGTGTTGAGGTGATACCAATATATAAAGCGAAAAGTAAGAAACAAGTATCAAACTACAGACCTATCTCTTTAATCTCAAACTTAGCTAAGATATTGGAAAGAGTTATATATTGCAGAATTACTGAATTTATAAACAAAAATAAGATTATAGCGGTAAATCAGTATGGTTTTGTAAAAAATAAAGGCACAAAGGAAGCATTAAATCATATAACAAACATTATTTATAATAAGTTAGATAAAAGTAAGCCAATAGCTATAAGTTTTTTGGATCTCTCAAAAGCATTTGATACTGTAAATCACAAAATTTTGTTGGATAAACTTTCTAATTATGGTATTAGGGGAATAGCATATAAATTAATTAGGAGTTACTTAACTAATAGGTGCCAAAGAGTTAAACTGAAAGATGTCGTAAGCAGTTATGAGGCTGTAGATACAGGGGTGCCACAAGGAACTATATTAGGACCATTATTTTTTATTTTATACGTCAATGATCTCTTGATAAATATGACAAAAGAAACAATCATATCCTATGCTGATGACACAGCCGTAATATCAACTGATGATAACTGGAGTAATGTTGAAATCAAGATGAACGACTACTTAAGTAACATATCGGTCTGGCTTGCACAAAATAAATTATCCTTAAACATTGACAAAACGGTATATATGACTTTTGGTAATTATATTGATAGTGTCCCAAGAAACTTTACATGTCAAATAGAGGGAAAGGTCTTGAAAAGGGTGGAACACTGTAAATACTTAGGTA
This sequence comes from Nasonia oneida, assembly GCA_037356405.1. Taxonomy (NCBI): domain Eukaryota; kingdom Metazoa; phylum Arthropoda; class Insecta; order Hymenoptera; family Pteromalidae; genus Nasonia; species Nasonia oneida. The sequence goes on along the minus strand of JAZHPH010000888.1, from coordinate 15,249 downwards.
TTATCTTCGATTTCAACATGAAATGGAAACAACATATAGAATATTTAATAAATAAAACAAAATATTTAGTGTTTGTATTTTATAAGCTAAGAACATTCATGGAAACACATACATTATTAATGATATACTATGCATTCTTTCACAGTGTTATAAATTATGGAATAATAGCATGGGGGGGAGCGTATAATAACAACTTGAATATATTACAAAATTTACAAAGTAGATTGTTAAAAATAATAAGTAAGAACAAATTCACGACTCATGACAAACCTCTAAACTTAAGACAATTGTTTGCGTTTGAATCCATAGTGTTTCACTATAATGATATTAAAAACAGGTTCTTGACATCGAATAGCGTAACAAGGAAAAAGTTGATACAGATACCACAAAGAACTAAAACTGTAAGCCAAAAAAACAGCTATATAAAGGCTGTTGGTGTATTCAACGATCTTCCGAACGAGCTAAAGACTTTAAACAAATATGAAACAGCGAAAAGTAAAATAAAGGAATGGATTAGGATGAATGAATGAAATGCTAAAATACTAAAGATGAATATTTAGGTTCTATTTAAAAATTAAATTGTAAGAGGATCTCTTGTAAGGGGAAATGTATTATAATAAAGGAATTGTAATTAGTATTAAGTTTTAGTAGATAAGAGTGGCCAGTCCTGCCAACAGGTACCTGCGAGTACCTCTGCGGGATTTACTGGTGCATTGTGGAGTGTAAGTCACTATTGTAATTCACTTGTGTAAATTTTCTGGTTAAATAAATAAATAAATAAATAAATAAATAAATAAATAAATATGGCAAAAGAGAAAAACGTAATGAAAAATACTACAATTGGTAGATTAAACGTAGTTTCACCTAAAGATCATGAAAGATTTTGTTTAAAATTAATATTAAATAAAGTAAAAGGCGCAACCTCATTTGATGATTTAAAAACACATGAAAACATGATATACAACACATATAAAGACACTGCTATTGCAATGGGCTTATTAGAACATGATTCTCAAATTATTAATATTTTCGAAGAAGCAAGCACTGCTATGTTACCAATTCAGTTAAGACAGTTTTTTGCATGGTTTTTACTTTCAGAAAATATTCAAGGTGACTATATATGGAATAAATATAAAAATAGTTTTACAGAAGATTTTACTGAAAACAAAGAAAATCTTGCACTTTTGCATGTTAATAAAATATTTGAAACAGAGGATAAATCATGTGGATCATTTGGTTTACCTATGCCGAACATACAGATTTCAATAACATTGTTAATAATGAAGAAATCGTATATTGTAAATTTATGTTTGAAAAAATGTACGTTCAATTAAATGATGATCAAAGAGATATTTTCAAAATTTTATGTGAACAAACTCATAAAATATATTTTATTGATGATTCCTGGTGGTTCTGGAAAAACATTTTTATATAAAACATTAATTTATTATTTTATTTTTCAAAACAAAAGAATTTTATCTATGGCATGGACTGGTATAGCTTCGATATTACTTCCAAAGGGAATGACCAGTCATAGAACTTTTCGTTTACCTTTAGATTTAACCAATATCGAAGTCTCATTGTTACAATCTAAATCTGACAAAGAAAAATTACAAAAAGCGGATTTGATTATTTGGGATGAAGCTTCAATGATTCCAAAAAAAGCTTTAGAAATAGTCGACAAAACATTACGTGATCTATGTGATATCGACATTCCTTTTGGAAATAAATTAATAGTATTAGGGGCCTTTGGCCAAATTTCCATATTTTTAAGTTAAATATAAACATGCGTTCATGTCATAAAGAATTTTCAAAATTGGAGAAGGAAAAATTACAACATTTAAAATTCCAAATGAATGGAAAACAACTAATGTATGTTCAAACATTTTTGGTAAAAAACTTCACTTTTCGTTAAATAGTGTAATACTTACTTCTCATAATGAATATACGTATTTTTTGAATAAAAAATTTTTAAAACAAATGGATGGGGAGACAAAAACATATTATAGTATAGATACTGCAACATATAAAGTTGTTGACAAATCTGATGATAATATTTACATAAATTTTCCGATGGAAGTATTACATAACATTCGTGAAGGATTACCACCTCACGAACTCAATTTGAAAATTGGTGCAATTGTTATGTTAATAAGAAACTTAAGTATAACAGAAGGTTTATGTAATGGTACACGATTAAAAATTATTCAAGTACAACATAGAAGCTGAAATCATAACTGGAGAAAAAATTGGAAATAAAGTTTTTATACCTAGAATTACTTTAAATACAGGAAATTCACCTTCATCTTCGTTACCACTTATTTTATATAGAAAACAATTTCCCTTAGTCTTAGCATTTGCTATGACTATTAATAAATCTCAAGGTCAAAGTTTTGATAATGTGGGATTATATTTAAAAAAAGCATTATTTTCTCATGGGCAATATATGTAGCATTATCTAGATGTAAAAATCCTAATCAATTATTTATCCAAGTTGAAAATGAAAATGATACCGAAATAGAAAATGTAGTTTGGAATGAAATTTTTCATTAATACAAAGTTCGTATAAAATATTTGTTCTTCTTCCTTTCATGATATCAGTATATATACACGACATGTGCATTGACTCTCAACGATTTCATATTCTCACCTTACGCTCTTTGTAGAAATTATAGTCTTTCTTTTGAAATGTAACATACAAAATTATACACATCTCAAAACAATGTTATATAAAACATTTCATTTTTTTATCTTACATTCATTATTTTTTAGATATATACTAAATCTTGACAATGGAATGGGATCCACATCAAAATTCTTTCGTTCAAGTTGACACTGAAGACCACAGAAATTATTTACGAGCATTGAATATTCAACTTGAAGAACACTTAATTTATGAAACAAATTATGAACGTTATATTAGTCAGATGGCACAAGAAAATTATGATGATAACTTAGAAATATTAAATTCAAAAATTGAATTTTATGAAAAATTTGAAGTATTTGGAAACGTGGCAAAATTTTTTACAGAACTCGATCAAATTCCTACAAAAATGACATTAACCATTCAAACTATTCTGAAGTTTCGTAAAAAGCAAAATTTATTTTCAAATGCTTTGAAAAATGATACTGATGCTTACATTAAATATATCATCAATATAGCTAATTATAAATTATCATGTTTAAAATTTGTAGATGCTAATGCTTTTTTCTCACAATTTTCATATTTTTTATGTCAAAATTATTGTAACGTATTTACATAATTTCATAATTTCTTGATCGTGTTTATCTAAGACTCTCGTGGTTATATGGCTATTGGCTATGATTCCACGTTTTTTTTAGATTATATTGTATAATTCTAATTAATAAAAATAAATCAATAATAATAATTTAATTTACAAATGCATGAACTTTAGAAGAAAATTCATTTTCAACAATAACCATAATATTATATAATTTGATCATTCATGAAAATATATGAAATCACTGGTAATTTTTATACAATGTAATAACAAAAAAACAAAAAAAAAATCAACGCACCTAAAGTACATTGTATTATGACTAATATAATTTGCTTCTAACAGTACCCCTTGGGTGGTGTGGAAAACTGTCTATTGTTGGTTCAATAATTAAACAATCTATAATAATTTTAAAGTAAGCAAACAATCTATAATAATTTTACTTTCTAAAGTTTATTGAGTTCTTTAAACTCATTTATTTTGTCCATCTTATTATTAAGGTAATATTATTCTTACAGGTACATATTCAGTGTGGGGCTGTGAGGGGCTGTGGGGGGGGGCATACACGTTTTCAAAAATAACAAAAATGAACGATTATTACGTTATTTTGTGGGGGGGGGGCTAAGTGGCGGGGCGGGGGGGGGGGGGGGGTATAGCCAAAATAACTATATAATATAGGAAGATATATTAATATGAAATAAACAGTTTCCTGATGAGGGTGGCATTGTCCACCGAAACGTTGAAGAAAGAATAAAGAAAAACCCTGGTTTTTTCTCTCGTCCCTTACAAATTACTTCGGGAAGACCGATAGAGCCAACATTATTCTATAGTAAAATTTTCAGTTTTGCTAAAACTTTGTAGACACGCATTTGGAGATGTTTAGAGTACGAATCATGCGTTTTTAAAAAATGTCCGTGCGGATGGGTGTGCGTGTGTGTTTGTTTTTTTTCATGTGTCGCAAGCAGAGCAAGCTCTGCACAAGTGGCCCTCTGACACCGGATCCCTACAGGTACTATCCTTAAACAATACTTCCGTGAAGCCCGTTTACTAGTTTTTTTTGGCTTCTCCTTTAAAGTTTGAAATTTCCATACATCCCCCATCCACCAAGGTGATTAGGGGTTCAGGATCAAACTTGTCTTCTTCATTTTGCATCGTCCTACCGCCTTCTTCATTCTGCATTGTCCAGTCGTCTGCTTTCTGCAGTATTATCTGGTCGTCTACTTCAAGCATCATCGACCGGCCATCCTCTGGACAGACTCAACCCCGACACCTACGTTCCTCTGCATCGGGTGAGGGAGTCTGGGCTCAACTAAGTTACCTACGTTCCTTAGCATCGGTCCAAGGAGTGTTTCGTATCTACTATCTAGTGGCCTTCGTCTAGCAACAGTTTACTCAGCTGTTTTGCCGTGTCCTTCCTTTCTTTTCTATTCGTCATTTCTTACCTTCTTGAGAATGGTCCTTACGTAGTTGTTTGCTGCGCACCAGCCATTCTTTGACGCTATCATAGTTGCAGCCATTGATATTCCGCTAGTCTACCTGGTTTTTAAATGACTTGGTCCATTCTAACGCCGATTATACGCTCTAAAATCTTGCCCAGGGTGTCCAGCATGCAGAGTGGTCTGTATGAGGCAGCTTCTCCAGGTGGCTTATCTTTTTTTAATAGTAGCACCAGGCGTTGCTTTTTCCAGTTCTTAGAAAACGTGCCTTCTTCGAGACATGCATTGTAAAAGTCCACAAAAACATCAAGGCGTGCCTGTATAGCTTGTTTTAATGCAATATTTGGTATGCCATCCAGGCCTGGAGCCTTGTTGTTCTCAATTCTTTTGCATGCAGTCAGTAAATTCTCTGTGGTGATTGTTGGAATGATTTTGTCATTTGCCTCCGCTTCAGGAATAGCCGTTACTTCCAGTTGAAGGAGAAACAGTGTGGTCACAATACGGTCCAGCAATTTCGGGCTCTTATAAGGGGGATATAACCTCCCTTTATCTTCTTCATTACCACTTGGTACGGTCGCCCCCAGGGATCAAGCTCAACCTCGTCCTCTAACTCTTTCAGGCACCGTCGTTTATTTTCTCGGATTTTTTTCTTGAGTATCAGTTTAGCATCCTTCATTTTTTTATTTAGGGCGTCTACTATTTCTCTACTACGGCCAGTCTTGTAGTATTTTTTCCTAGCCTGCTGTTCCTGTCTTCTAGTTTAATGACACTCTTTGCGGGCCGCGTCAATTTCTTTATCCCACCAGTATACTGGCGGTCGTCTATTGTTAGGAGCCCTCCTTGGCATCGTTGCGTTGCAAGCTCGGGTAATATTTCCCATTACCTGCTAAACCTTATCATTCGCAGATTTAAACAGCTGTATTTCTTCTAGAGCCATCAGGAATGTCTCCTTATTATAATCCTTCATTTTCCAACTGACTCTTTTTGTCGTTGCCCTCTTGTTGGATCTCTGCTTTGATATTCTTATCTTCATTATTATCGCTTAGTGGTCACTATTTGTGTAATGATCGATCACCGTCCATGATCTAACTAAGCCAATCAGGCAGCTGTTGACAAACGTGAGATCTATGATGGACCCTGCGTCTCCTCTTTGAAATGTGTAAGAACATCCTTGGTTAACTAAGACCAAGTCGAGGAGGGCGAATGCTTTCAATAGCGCTCGTCCTTTTTCGTTCGTCCTTTGGCTGCCCCACTCTACTGCCTAGGCGTTGAAATCACCTGCTATCAGTACCGGTTTTCTTCCTACAGCATCCTGTACTATTTGGTTCAACAGTTCTCTGAATTGTTCTATCGACGTGTAAGGAGAAGCATAGCAGCTGTAAATGTGTACGCCTGCAACCTTAGCGTGTACGAATCCTTCATTACGCTTCGTCATTTTTTCCTGGAAAGTGGCATCTCTGCATGATCATATCGCCGCTTTACCAGTATCCCACGATGGTTTGTCCAGGTCTTCGTATTGTTCACAGACGATGGCTATGTCGATTTGTCTCGCGGACATACTGGCTCAGTAGGTCTTGTGTAGTTGCGCAGTGATTCATATTTATCTGCACTATATTTATTTTCTTTGTCTGTCAGTGGCTTCTACTGCAGTTCGGTAAACTGGGCATGCATAGCTACCAGCTGCGTAGTCACTCTTCCCACCTGTGCCTCCTTTGCAGAGTACACAGTTGGGTTGGTTCTTACACTTCTTTGCTTTGTGCATATCTTTTCCACATTTAAAGCAAAGCTTACTTCTGTCTTCAGTTACTGTACAGTTTCTACCGATATGGCCAAAACCTAGACATTTATAACACCTAAGCGGCTTGTTTTCGCGGTTAGCTACTCGGATCCTACAGTTGACCCATCCTATTCTGATCTTCTGTAGCTTAGTGATCTTAGCTGCTATCTGAGCTGGTACTCTTATCTCTGCAATCTACTTGTCACCATACGTCGTTTGCCGAGATCTTATCGTAGAGACTTCTATGATGTTCTCTTTGCTGATTTCCTTCTGTAGTGCTTCTAGTACCTTCTCTTTTGAGGTAAGCATATCCAGATCTCTTACTTCATTGGTTTCTTCTTCCTGGAGTGCTTTTATTGCGGCGCCTTCCACTAGTACCACTTTAACTGCTTCTTGAAAGTCCGAGGTTTTGACTTCTTTTGTGCGTTTGAAATCAGAAGATCTCTTGCAACTGTTCTGCGTATTTTATTTACGCTATTCCCCAGTGTGTTAAGTGACGGAGCCGCTTTCATTTTTGACAAAATGTCTGCATAGCTCTTTCCTTCTGCAGCCTTGATGATTAAAGCATCCAGTCTGGAAGGTCTTGCCCGCTTCGGTCCATCCTTGTTAGTCCTATTCTGGTTTGTAACACCAGGAACACTTTTATCCTCTTTGCTTGTCTTTTTCTTTGACTTTCTTGTGACGAATTCCAGCCACGCTGTCTTCTTAGGTTGATTATTCGCTCCTTTGTTTCCTCCATTTCTATCCTGAGGAGTAGTTGGGGCTTTTTCTGTTGTACCCGCCTTCCGAGATCTGAGACTCGGGGTTGTCTGGGTTTCCCTACCCTGAGTTCCTGAGCGCTGGCATTGCTGTAAGGTATCTTCTGCCATGCATAAATTCTTATAGCTCGCTCTCATGATTTGGGCATGATTTTTAATTTGACTGTGCACATTGTGCCTGTCCTTGACATAATCCATCAATTCATCGATTCTACTGCTAAGGCGATCTTAATGCGCATTTCTTTGCGTTATGCATACAGCTCTCTTATCCCTGTTTGCATCAACCTCCATTTCCATATCACCTGCGTCTCTATATGCAGCAGGGGTCAGGTGATGAACCTCTTTGGCTTCTAAGTGAGTTTGACCCCCCCCCCCGCCCCAAACTCCATGGGGCCAGCGTCGACCACCTGTTTAGTCCGCGAAGCATACTTTATTTCTGCTCTACCCTTCGGCCGGTGAAGGAGACCTCGACGCGCCGATGTGCATTCCCCTATCCGCCACCTAGGAGACGCGCCACATACGGGGTATCGTCATCCACGCGCGGGTATGTATGTGTGTATACCGTCATAATTCTGGAACCACGCGCCTTATTGCCATAAAATTGGACATGCATATATGTTTACTGATTTTGAATTTGAGTACATTTTATTTCAAAATTCTAACCTTTGTATGACCATTTTATGGTTATTTGATGGTCATTTTATGTCCATTTTTTGATTATTGGCCGAAAACTCGAAAATTTTTTTATTATATATTGTAATTGCTTATAGTTTTATGAACAATTTGGGACCAATCTGATGTGAAAACTCAAGGTTATACCAATGTTATCAGCGGTTGAGTAAAATATTTTACATTAGATTGCATACAAAAATAAAACTTTAAACGCATTTTTCTTGTAACTTATGCGTTTGACTTCAAAAAGTTCCTTGCGCAAGGCATTTATATTAATCTATTTGAAATTTTTTACACTTATACTTCAGAACAGTTTGAAAAGAATTTTTAATTAAGTAATCTTTTGTAGAACAATTTGTTTAATTAAGAATATTATCCAATTATGGATTTTTTACAAGTATTTTACGGTTTAATAAATTCTTGATTTATTACGGATGAATAATAAGAGTTCTTGTAATAAAAAATAATAACTTATGTTAAGTACGGCTCAAAATGTATGTTCAAATTTTTGGTATTGATTTAGTCAAAGCCCTGTGCGCAAGCAACTTTTTTAAAAATCTTAAATTTTAATGATTATTATTGATTTTTATTTTAATTTCCCGTCATAAGTAGCACAACCCAGTTCACGCACGCTAGACTAGCACAACTCATACTTTCTCACAACTTAAACAATACATTTCTATAAAAATTTCCCGATTTTTGCGAGACTATCCCAAATGAACATTTTTAAATATTCACAATTTACAACTTTTTACCCAATTTAAAATTGTTTTCACAAATACAATAATTTTTTATAAATATTTTTTTAAACTATTCACATTTTTTAGAAACCTTCTAAAATTTCCGAAATATTTTTAAACATTGAGGTTTGTGTCTCTTTGTCTAAGGTTTTCATGAACTTAACCAACAAAATAACTCAATAAAAACGTAAAATACTCACATTTTAAGTAATATAAAGTTTTCGCGGCAAATCGTGAATTGTGCTAGTTTTTGTTTGAAAATTTGAACTGTGCTAGTCTTCGTACGGAGCGACGATATCTACTTCCTGTAAAAATGTTAAGCCATTTTGACGAAAGTCGTTCGGTTTTAGTTGACATCAACCTTTAACCTTTTAAAAATGTAAAAAATGTTTAGAACACCTACGACTTGACCCTCTGTAAGTCGAAGAATATTTATGAAAAAATTCTGAAATAATTTATAAGATCCTTGGAACACTTCGGGAACATATTCCCACAGTTTTAAGACAAGACAATACTGTATATTTGAACAACATTTTATGTATTAGAACTTTAAATTTTGTTGGAGGAAGCTACGTCCCGATGAGGACTCATTAATTTGAGAAAACTAATTATTTTCGCGCAAAATTTAATAATTTGCAAAATGTAATAATTATAAGATTTTGTTCCCGGTACAAGGTAAGTTTTTAAATCAAACGTCTTCATCAACATAAAAAATGACGAACAAATTTGCAATTAGGCAGAATTACTACCGTGAACTAATGTTAATTATAAGCAAACGGTGTTCGGCTTGACGGAGACATGCACGCAGAACATGAGGCCGTACTTCCCCCTCTACTAGTCCCTCTGTGGCAGCAGCGCCAGCGCTTCACTTGTCCGAGAGCTCTCGAGCGAGCAACACGCGTTTAGTCAGATATCTTACTTTTGTTCTTTGTAAATTTTCAAGCTCGAAGACCCTTTTGTATTATAGCAAACTCGAAGTTCTATTAATAAATAGTGTTATTCAGTGAAAAACAAAGTGTAAGTTATTTCCACCCAGGCATTCTTAGGCTAGGGCTAGGTAAGTCTCAACAACTAAATTTTTTAGTTTTCCATTTATGTCTTTTTTTTAAGAATTAAAAAGATTTTTGAGAAGAAAAATTGACTATAATAGAACTCATTTCTAAAACCATTTGATACAAAGATTCTGAATCTTCATTAACTAAATGCCAGAAAATCTCTGACAAAAAGTTAGACGGAGGAGATTACTCAGAATATATAATTTTAAGGTTATATTATGAAATATTTTTTAAGATGGCAATAATTAACTGCAAACGCGTTATTGAGTTTATCTTCGGCTACGTCACCTAGTTATCCTAGGACTCACAACGATCAGAATTATTAATCACATCGCTGTAACAATCTTGTGCTGCCTAACAACTAATACGCACAAGACGATCACCTTTATTGTTAATTGCGCTCATGTGTACGTGTTTAATTCCAAGTCACTCTAAAATCGCTATTCAATATTTTTCTACTTAACATTCGCGTTTTTTTTTTCAATTACTACTAACCATTTTTTCAGTCTGTAAGACCTGTTGAATACCAGGCACACGCTTGTGTCACAGAGAAGGTACAACAAAAAGTTTACTTAAAAAAATCATTTCTAACGTAACCTGTTCCACAACAATCTAACCAATATCTTATCTCAGTGTACTAACATAATAGTATTTTTCTCTATATCAGCAGCCAGGAATATCGGGTCACTTTTAGGGGCAGCGACGCACACACAGTGCGAATCTCAACGACCTTGGATTCGCGTCTATCCTTTTATCATTTTCTCACTTAGTAAACAATACAATAAATTATTATTTAAGTGTAACAAGTCCGTATACAACCTTGTTCGTTTCGACGAGTAATTGATTCCGTGTATTTTCTTTCATAAGCATTTAATATAATTCTGATAAAAAAGTAAATAAAGGCTCCGTGCCCCCATATATTATCCAACATAAGAAAAGAATAGTATTATTAAATTTACCTCATCTTACTATCCTGCTCTGTAACACAATGTAACCAAACTAAATAATTAAAATACTAAGTAATTTCTATAAGATAATAAATACTATATTTTGCCTAAATCCAAATACACACACACAATAATAAGTTTCATATTACGCAATCCTCGGTCTGTATTTACGTGGTTTTAATTTTATGAGTCATACTTCAACATTTATGTTCTGAAGGCAAAATATAGAAACTTCCCGTATAGATCCATAAATGAAAGTAAAATTAATTTCGAAGAATTATTTCCAGTAAAATTTTATAATTCTTTGAAACGAAATGGCTGACCGGTTCATAATCTGCAATTAAAAGTAGGCACTGTTGTACTTATTCTTCGTAATATTAATTTAAGTGATGATCTTTGTAACAATACTCGATTAATTGTACGGAAATGAATAAATTTTTGTTTTTGTGCTGAAATAATTAGTGGCTGTAAAGCAGGAAAAAATATTTTAATACCACGTGTTGATCTAACTTTCTCTAAAGACAAAATACCGTCCAGAATAAAAAGACAACATTTCTACTAAGATTAGGATACGTAATGACGAGTGATTAGTCTCAACGTCAAACTTTTATAAAAGTTGGAGTTACTTACCAAATCCAGTTTTTAGCCACGGCCAATTATACGTAGCACTTTCAAGGGTAGTTTAAAAAAAATTTAACGATTAAGCTCTAAGAGGATCCAACAATTTATAATTATAAAAATAGTAAATCTCTCTCTCTCTCTCTCTCTCTCTCTCTCCGAGATATATATATATATATATATATATATATATATATATATATATATATATATATATATATATATATTATACCTATCTTATAAGCCATTTAAACCGTAATATTGGTGAAAGTAAGATTTTGATCCGGACTACGTCCACCAAAAAATTCATGGAGATACCTTGTTATAGTGCAAAAGTTCCTGTATGGGTCCTAGAATGGCGGAGACCCTGTATCTTTGGCTAAAAATAAAGATATCCACAAATCTGTGCTAAAATGATTAAATTCTCTTACAAAAATTAACTTAATTATTCACTGACTTTGAAAAATTACGATCAAGTGTATAACATATGTTATAATTTTTTGCAAGAGACATAATACATTTACGATTTCTTGACTTCGGTAGGAATATTTGTAACAATAAAATCAAGTTCTATGATTTTTTGGCGATGAACCAGGTGACGCAATTTATTACATGTATTTAAATAATTTATCACTAAGCTTTGAATTTTTATTTTCAATGATGGACATTAAGGAACAATTTTTGTGCTACAGTGACTTTCTTTATTTTGATGTTTGCTACCTCTGTGAGTTTTTAGGAATGCTCCAAGGAATTCATAAGCTTAACCATAGGCTTTAAATATAAATTTTAATCATATATACATATGTCTATACGCAATAGAATTAAAAGTTTTACCGGAAAGAATTAAAATCCTTTTACTTGAAAGTTGAATTCATATCAGCTAGAATGAAGATAAGAATGAAAATAAAATTATGAAACAAGTGATCGAAATTAATAAAAACTTGATTTGGCTCTTATTTGAAAACTATCATACCTAGAAGGCTAAAATTTTACAACTTAATTTGTATCGGCATGATAAAACAATATATTAATTTAAATTAATTTTAGCTGATACGTATTTGACTTTCATATACAGACCCACCTGTATTTTTAAACACCGAAGCTATAGGGTTCAAGGTGAAAAGCCGAACCAAGACGATTAAGTAAAAACTGACATGGCAGTCTGTTTCTAAATAATTTAAGAAGTCTTAACGCAAAAGTACAAACATCTAACTTCAATATCATGGATTTAGGATGATTATGAAAGATTTAGTGGTTGACAATAAAAGAAATATCTGTGCAAGTCACCTTGGAAACCTCATTACTAGTGAATTTGAGCACATAAATGACACTTTTTACACAGTAATGATCTATGACACTTCAATAACACAAAGTCAGTACATACTTTCATATATGAGTGTATGCAAGTGTAGGGTTAGGTTGCCACTCTGAATGCGCACCTTACAAATAATATTTAGCCTTCAAAAAACATTCTGGATGAATAGATACGGTGTACCTGGGCTTTATATCTAATTTAAATGCTAAAAATAGTAACAAACGTCCAATTGTTACTCAAGACCTCCTTAACTTCGGCCGTTAAAAGTTGAAGAAGGTCTGTGCGCTCGTTTTAAATTATCTTGCTGTCAGAACTTGCCCCATAACGAGTTCAGACAGAGTTCACAACAGTTCCCTAACAGCAGGCCTGGGTTTTTCGCGATTATTTCAGGATCGAGCAATATCCCCTTGTTCTCGTGATACTCGCAAACGTAACGCGCTTTCGATTTTGCATTAACACACCAAGCTGGAAACCCTGATGCTTCCTGCTTTAATTGCAAGAAAGTGTCGATGTCTGTGATATCTCTGTGATTCTCGGCCCAATCACCAACACCATCGCTCCTGGATTTAATAGCGCTTGATATGTTTCTCCTCTAAGGAGGTTACTTCATTGGGATTTAAGGTGCTTTTAGACTTCGCACGGCGCTGTACCCTTCCCCCCTTCCCCTTAAGCCAGGCGTCATGCTCGAGCGGCCTGCTTTACACACTCTATTACCACTCGTGGTAACATCTCCGTTTACCGGAGATGAATCTACGACACACACACTCCAACTTCGTTCTTGCGTGAAGTTGCTTCAGCTACTGTTGTCTTCTTTCTGTCTTTGAGTGTCTTGGCTTGAAGAATCTCTTGTCTGCCAAAGAGCGTAAAAGCTTCAAGGTCAACGGAACTCGAAGAGATGGAACTCGAGACGCTATCTCAACGAGAAGGGACTTGACTTGGGGGCTAAATGGGTCTCAGATGTTTCTTCTCCTTGGATTCGATCTTCTCTTTTAAGATTAGTTCTGGTCCTTTATCGATCTCTACTTGGCAGTTGCTTCGAAGTTTTGCACTTATCCTGTTGTCTAGGTTTTGTTTAATCTCTTCTACCTCACTCTCTTCACTGTCGCTACTGCTTAGGAACGCAAACTCTTGAGTCGCTACAATTTCTCAATATATCCACGGTCACGAAATTCTGAAAAGCAGTAAGATCTCTAGCCTCTAGCCTTGTTTGATCCAAGATTGGGGTAGTTCAGATAGTTGAGAGAGTGGTGAATCACTCATCCCCTCCTAATAGACGTTTCCCGTTTGGGAGACCAGCTGTACGTTGTTTAAATTCCCTAACGACCTGCTTGGTTATTGGCTAGCATAATATCCACGCGCGTTGCACACGTAGCAGACGCGCTCAGGACATAGGTTTGCCTTATGCCCAACTCTTTGACACGTTTGACACCGGCCGGGGAAATGGTGGTTGACTATAGAAAAAATCTTGTGGTAACCATCCCAAAAGAAAGAATTGCAGTTGTGGATCTAACGAAGCGACTGATAGCTGCTGGGCAGGCACCGCACAGTGGGACCGTTTGGGAAAAAATGGAAACAATTCACGCTTCCCATGGGCTTACACAAAAAATTAATTTTTTTCCGGTGAAAATGTTTTTTATATGAATACCTATATGAATCTATTTTCCCCGCAGTGATACCGCAATTTATAATATATTATGTATATATTGATATATACGATATATATGATGGAGTTGGTCTATGCACGGAAATCATTCAGAATCTTTGATAGTTCTTTGAGAAAAGTGCATATATATATATGTATGTATATGTATATATCAATATAGATACATATATATATCTTATATATAAAATATATGATGAAGTTGGCCAATGCACGAAAATCATGCAGAATCATTGATAGTTCTTTGAGAAAAGTGCATATATATGTATACGTAAATTTATATATATATATTGTAACATTTTTAATAATATTTCTAAATTTGATTATTAATAACGCGATTATCACGTGATGATCACGTGAGAAATCGGTCGAAAATCTCACGTGATTTTAACGTGATTTTCACGTAGTAATCACGTAATTTTTTTTATAAGGTCTAGTTCTCAGCGCCGCGCGCTGTTTGTGACCCATCTCCCTACTAAAAAATTACGTGATTTTATTACTGTTTATTACCGTTACTGTTACTTTATTACTGTTTTCAGCACATAAAATATCTTGATTTGTGACAAGATTTTAAAACACATTTTCATCATCTGAGCTATGATGACTTGATACCTATCAACAAAGCATTCATTGAATAACTTACTATAATTAGAAATTTATTTGTGTATTTTACCTCTTCAAAATTTAGGTTTTCATTAATGACAGCTTTGTATCTTTCAGCTGTTCTTTTTGTTATTGCTTCATCTCCGACATCTAAATTTCTTTTGTATCTTTTCATTTCACAGATCTATGTAAAAACTCTTTTATGATATGTGTTGTTACAATAACTGCTTTCATTCGAGTAATAATAAACTTATTTTCACTTATCACAATAGCTGATATTATTTGAAAATATTTGTAAATATATTTATATTGGGCTATTAGAACAGCATTAGTTTTGTTGTGTTATTTATATGTATATAAGCTATATATACATGTATATGGAACGTTCCACGTCAAACGTAACAAAGCTCTGCCCAAAATTCCTTTTGA
>JAZHPH010000887.1:0-18489 GCA_037356405.1 Nasonia oneida | reverse complement strand
AACATTTTTATTATAAAATTATGCCAAAAAATATATGTTTTCAACCCATAAAAAATAGGGGATGCTACCCTTACTCTTCAAATCACCATGAAATACTTGCTCTTTGTGTAAGAAATAACCTCCAATTTGTTTCATTGAAAAATATTAATTTTAAGCCGAGATATTTAAAAAAACGCTTTTTGGGGGTTAACTTTAGGGGAGGTTTTTACCCCTTAAAAGTGAAAATTAGCCGATAAAAAAAAAATACGTGTCTCTTATTTTTTTATGTTCTACAACATATATGAAAATCATCAAAATCGGTGAGTTCGGGTTGAGTACCTTTCCTTGTTAGATAACCGCCAACAATTTTCGATTCCTCTATCGATGATAGTTTGTTTCCGTGATCTGCGTCCGAGGCACCGAAATATTTCAATCTGTCATTAAGCTGTACGATATCAAAATATCCTTTTTGTATAAAAGAATGGATAATCATTGACATATCATATCTACATACCCCTAAATAAAAATCATGCATCAAGTCACACGTAAGATTCGTAACGTTATGAAAAAAGTACAACTGATTAAAAACGCATTCACTTTTAACTCCGTTTGTTCGTTGCTCTAAATCTTCGGTATAATTAGTCGTAGTTCTTATCTTATTTTTATTAACTGCGCAGAGTACTCTTGCTTCAAATTTATCACATTTACAAAACCTACAATAATAGCAAGCTACAAAGCTTTGATTAAAACCGAACAAATTGTTTACTCCTAAATTATCGCCAAGTATCCCTACAACAACAAAATGTATTTTGATACTTTTGTTATCAACACAAATTGTTACAGGTTCATCAAATAATGAATTTAGTTCAGCAATAAGATCCTTAAAACATCTTGCATTTTTAAGCTCTTTTTGGTCAGCAGTCAAATTAAACTGCGCTAAAAATACATTTTCTAACATCGATGCGAATTTTGGCGGTATACCTGCAATTGAAAAATAACAACCTGCGATTTTATAAACAGTTCTTGACGTCGAGAGAGGATCACATACTTCGAAATCATCGTTGTATAAGAACAATCCTATTACAGTTTTCTCACCGAAATTCTCAGAAATTTTTCGCCATTATAAACGCTAGAATATACGTGTTGAACTTGAGCAAGTTCACATTTAATAAAATTCATTATTTCGTTGAACACATTAGGTAATTGTAGGAACATAGTTAGCACTTTGCGCAATGGAATTAAAGATGCAGTACATTTTTTTTTGGTATAAAGCGTGGTATCACGACTTTTCTTATTATCATTTATCTCACCAATTAGTACTGCTTTTGGCTCGATTAAAAAGCCCGCGTTTTGTAGGTAACGAAAACGCCTGTATTCTGTGTTGGAGTTTTCAAAAATATTTGATACTTGCAAACAATCATCTATTTCTTTGTGATATTCTATCGGAATCATTTCTTTCAATTTACTCTTATGTAAACCTACGAGTTCACAGTGCCATAACGTCTTTCATAACCAAGTCTACAACTGCGTTAGTTATTGAGCTGTTTGCATACAGTTTTCCTATCATATTAAAAAGATTCTTATCAAAACTATTTGCATGCAAAGTAGAAATAGTTAAAGTACTGCTATTATCTACGATTGATGGATTACTACGAAGTCGCAAATAACTATATCTTTTTTTGGCAAGTTGCTTGTTTTTAAAATAATTATAACTAGAACGTATTTTCGTATCTTTTTGATCACAATTACTAATATGCTTTCTTAGAGTTAAAATTGTACTAAATGTACGAAAACATGTACTATACACGCATTTATGATTATCAAGATGCTGATGGTAAATTTTCAAATGTCGCAAAAAAACGTTGACATCATTAAATATTTGCAAAGTACAGATAGGACAATGCATTTTGATTAGTTTTTTGCAGCCTCTACTAAACGCTTTTTAACTTTATGCACCAATGTACACACAGAAGGTATTTTAACGTCTGACTCAGTTATAATATCATATACGGCCCATTGAATAAAGTAAAATAAATTTTCACATTCTACGGGGTATGAGATATTGAAAAATATATACAGTTTAAATAAAATGTCGATTGCTTTTGCAAGTGAAGGCAACTCATACGTAACCGTACACACGAAAAATTGATCTATACGTTTTAAATTTACGCCAACGAGAATTATAAATGGCTGAAGAGACAGCTTCATATTAGCCATCTTATTCCTCTTCTTGTTGACTTCATTTTCAATATCGCCAGGAATCTGTGATTTTGTTAAAAATGCATATGAATTATTTGATCCATGTAAATGCATAACACGATAATCAATATTATTAAGAACTTTTGTTGAATACCTTTACATGAATAATAATACCTTCTTCTGCTTCTGCTTTAGAGGGTTTCCACAGACTTTTTTTTCCAGATTTTTTATAGGAAATTTTTGTGGCTTTTGGTGCTACGAAGGAGTTCAATAACTTAACTTGCATAAGTGTGTCGTAATCTAGATAAAAGAATAATGTGAATTACGTACAATATATGCTTAGTGTATCCATATATTTTTACTTGTAATCATAATAAATGATAATTTTACCCGTCATAGATTCACAATCAAGCTCTTCTAACGAGTCTAAAATAAGTCTTTCGTCTTTTGTTAGCTTATCTTTTGAGATAGCAGCTGCATGAGAAAAGACATCACTCCATCGTTTACATATATTCTCAAAAGGGTTTAAATATGTTTGTAAAAAATCCTTTTCAATCTGCAACAAAAGAATGATGAGCAATAATAGTACACAGTTACATATGTATATTTAAATAGCCAACACTTACAAGTTCGAAACCATAAGATTCTTCTAAAATTGGCCAATTCTTATAAATATCAGCTACAGTTTGATATTCTTGATTCTTGGCATCAGTCTGGCGCAAATTGAATGTGAACTCCCAATGTTTTAGAACTTCCCTCTTCTCTCTATTTATAACAAGCCATTCTTTGCTTTCAAGGGCACTTAGTACATCTGTAATAATCAGACCCAACTACATGATTAATTATCATTTTATAAATTATTTTATCTAAATAAATTAATTTATTTTACCTAAATTATTTGTAACTGGCACTCGTTTTGCGGTTGACTGACATTGAGATGAAAGTTTATGTGATTCTAGGATGTACGTACGTCGGTTTCTGTATTTATCAACCAATTTTCCCTTGGATCACTCATGCTTGTTTCGTCTGGATTCATTTTTTTTCACAGAGCCTACATAATAAGTTTGCAGACATTCTTCTGGAAAAAGTTCGAGTATTTTATCAGCTAATACTTTAAAATCATGGTCAGTTAACCTTCTAGAAAAATAAAAATAAAAATTAAAGTAGAAAGTCATTAAAATACATTGGTATTAATATTTTATGCGACAAATATCTTTTATACTTACAAATTGTTGTCTCTTAAGAAGTGAAGAGTAATAATTTCTACTAAGTACGATTGAGAAGCAGAACAAAGCTCTTTTTTCGCTTCATATACCCTCAATATCGATGGCCCAAGAGCATGGTCTTCCAGCAGAGCTTTGAGATCTAAGTCGTTGACTGCAGTTGATATTCGTTGCTTTTTACAAGATGGCTCTCCATCAGGAGTTGTTTGATGTTCGACGTATTCTACATCGATTGTATCTTCGTCATTTGCTTCAACTTCTTCTGTAGTTTCAAGACCTTGCAATTCTTCTTCTTTCAACGAGTCCTCAAGTAACGAATTTTCAGTTGCCGAGAGTTCGAACTTTATCTGTTCATTGACTTCAATCTGAATTAATAAAAAAGTAGATTATTAATTTGATACTGGTTGACAAATGTAATTCACATACAAATTTTGAAAAAAAAATTATTTAATAAGCTAAGAAACAAACATACATCTTCACGTAATTTTTTTTTAAGCAATATACGCACACCAGCACTTGGAATAACATTTTTGAGTTCGTCAGGATCATCCATCAAAGCATTCAGAGCATCTATAGTTAGTATATCATTCTCTGGATAAAATAACATACAAGGATAGGTTAACATTCAGCAGAAAACTGTAAACCTAATCCCGAGCGATACGTCCAATCTCGAGCTCGCGATCTGACATGCATAACGAATCCTTACAGCGAAATTGTAAACAGTAACGATCGGACACGATGAGCAAGCAAGAAAAGTGTGAGGCGGTAATAATAGGAATCGCCGTGCAGCACGTCTAAGGACGCGCGCGCGATGCATGTTGGTCAGTGTATTTTTTTTCTAGGCCATCGAGTTTATTAAAAACAAACGTTTGTATTTTTCGTTTCACTTGGCCGGCACCGAAACCGAATTCCCCGAATTCCATGCGTCGCTCTCGGCGAGTCAAATCTCTCTAGCAATTGCTTAACCTCACTTGTTTGCATGCAGAAAATCAGCGGAAAAATATGAGTATAGAGTAACTTACGTTTAAAAACATCTACTAAGTTCGGAAAGCCCCATGACTTGAGTATGATGTTCATTTCTGCAAAGGTGCTTCTTTGTGGCAATGAGATAAAGAGAGCACGCGCCAAATGCAACGGCGGACGCCGACTCCAGCCAATTCTCTCTCGCCTTCTGCCGTCTGCGATGAAACACCGTCAGCCTGCTGCCTCCCCGACGAAGAGATACTTCTGTCTTCACACTTCTTCACAAAATTTGTCACACTCGCGTACTTCTTTCAAAAAACTCGATTGCGTGAGACGCAATACTCCCGAAATCGGCCGACTGCATGCGCCTATGCCGAGTCGTGTATACAATAACCGCCGCGGAGCTTGCCGTGGAGCTCGCCGCTCGGTCGGTAACTTTTTATCGACGGTGTGCTACGATCGCTCGTAGACATTTGCTCGGTCTGCTTCTTAACTATTAAGAATTTAGTCTCTAATAAAGAAGAACTTAGGATTTGTATCAAATAAGCGAAATGAAAGGTACGGTTAAGTCGCGAATTCTTTGTGGCAAGGATTCTTTTCTCTCAGTGTTCAATCTGTTATTCCCATTACTATTTAGTTTAGGTTTTCTAGTTCAGTACAATATACTCACGTTTTGAAAGTAAATTGTACTGATTCAATTTAAAAAATATATATTATTTTTTGTCGAATTTCATGCACTATGTATGTACTAGATAAAGACCAAAATATAACGTTAAGCTTTTAAAAATATGGGAAAATTCCTGAAAATATTTGGGTCAGATAGGGCATGTTGCACCGAAGTTATTGAATTTATGTATAAAAAAATCGCTTTTAGAGTTGTTGTATGTTAAAAAGTGTTTAAGAAAAATGTTTTTCACGATAAAAAGTTGTATTTTGAAAATGTCTATAACTTATATATTTAACATTTTCATGTAAAATGTAAATCCGCAAAGTTTTATGGCAAATAATTGGTTTTTAAGTTTTAAAAAATCGATTTTGGGCTGTAAACTCGAATTATAAGCATTTTCATGATTTGATGTCAATAGAAAAAAGTTGTATTTTTCAAATATCTACAACTGACTTTTCCTAAAATTTCAGCCTGATCGGTCGAAAATTGCGTGAGATATCGCATCTCATACATTTTTCGCGCACGAAAATATAAGGAACTTCCGTGTCGCGGTCGTGCCTAAAAAGCGAGTTTTAAACTACAATGTAAACTGGAAAAAAATCTGGGCTCAGGGTAAGTTGTTGCTTAACTAATGTACCTTAATATTATAGTCTATGAATCAATTATTATATTGATACTTCATATAGTATCACGAGAAAAAATGTTTCAAATAGTAGAAAGTATCGATGTACGTAAAGGTATAGTTGCACGCTTGTGAGAGTAAAAATGTATTACTACAATTATTTTGTTGCATAATCATTTTCCTATAAATTAAAAATCTACGTATATTTTTACATAATTACTTATAGTTTTTAAAATTTATTTACAGGTTGGTTGATGGAAGCTGATTTTACCAGCAAAGAGCAAAATCAAGCTAATCGTAAGGTTTGTCGCAAGTCTCTACGAGCTCAGCTAGCAGATTTGAAAAAAACATGCTTTAAAGCCTACTTATTTAAAGGAAATGAATAATATAATAGATGCTACCAAACAGAAGAGCTTGGATACCTTGTGCAATGTATCATATAAGAAGCAAGAAAAATCTAGAGATTTAAAAATTGCCACATTTGTAGCATGTCCTACACGTATTTGAGGAATGGATCATCTTAATGATGTTTTAAAAAACTCCACACCAGCTTTAAAAGACATGCAAATGCATCGTACAAAGTGTAGCAATTTAATAACTAATGTTATAACTCCAAATTTCTTAAAAGAGTTAATTGAAGATATTGGACATACTGCATTTTCACTGATGGTAGATGAATCGACTGACGTGACTGATTGTAAGTACTTTTAAGTGAAAGATATTGACTATGGAACAAAATACAGTATGGCATTACTCTCAGAGGATTATAAAGTGACACAATCAGCTAAAGCAGACATGGAAAAGAGATTTCACCAATATTTGATAAGGTTGCTCAAAGAACTTTGTGCAAGGTCGCCATTGAACACACATTATTATAGAAAATTAAAAAATGTATCACCATCAATTTGCCCTAACCAAGTTCAGCGAGCCTCTTTCAAGGATTTGCCGTTTCTTAAAGAGTTTCTTAAAGATACAGATTCATTGTTGAAAGCTGAAAATCAGTATAATAAACTATTAAACATCAATTAGACGAACATTGTAGAAAAGAAAGTTCTCAACTGCAGCTATGAATTTTGGACAGCTTTGTATATGTATCAAAATGTAGCTGATCAGTATGTATTTAGAAAAATATCTTCATTTATGCTTACAATACTGACTTTACTATCAAGCAATGCCGTTGTTAAAAGAGGCTTCTCAATAATGAACTTGATTTAAACTAAAATAAGGAATAAGATGCTCTTAGTTTTATTAAATGCAATCATGCGTATTCGGCTTCCACGGAGAGACCTTTTCGTTGAAAAACATGATGGAACTTGCGCGGTGTTTATTTCGATGAACAGTCACCGTAAAACAGTGTACGCGCATGCAAAAAGACGGTGCGATCACCCAAATTTTCAGTGATCGCCGCACTGAAATAACAGGTGTTGACGCGCGTCATCTCGCGTGCACTGGAAAAAACGGTGATCGCACTGTCTTTTAACACACTCGCTAAAACGTTCACTGTTATTTTCAATGATTCGGGCTCTCCGTGTAATAGCACATAAAATGTGCTGTAGGAATTTCAAACCTTCAAATAAAATGAAGTGACTTTAAGGCCAAAGTTGTGTATAATTATGACTATAATTCCAAAGATATGCGCAAATCCAGAAAAAACCAAACACTTTTGGGGGTCTGAGTGAACGAAATTGAAATTTGAGGGCACACCTCCCAGACCAATCTTTTGGGTTCCTTAGGCCACCCAGAACCCGAAAAACCTTAGGTTACCGCGATTTCGAAATACTTATTTTTTTGTCGGGCAGTTTAAATTCTCTTAGATTTTTTACGAAAATCAGCGATTTTTCCTATTTTTAACCCACTAGCCCTCAAATTGAAGCTCTCTTCTAATACTTTGATCCTAGTAATACACATTTTTGGATTGCGCCTTCAGACACTGAGTGGGTAAAGTTGAACCATGGCTAATTTTCGTTTATTTTTCCCATGTTAAATTCCCATAAGAGAATTTAAACTGCCCGGCAAAAAAATAAGTATTTTGAAATCGCGGGAACCCAAGGTTTTTCGGGTTCTCGGTGAGATGAGATGGAAGAAAACATCAATCAAATGCTCAGTGATTAGAAAATACTTCATGTGGAATAGAAAAATAAAACTTGTTTATTCATTGGAAGTTGTTGTAATTGAAAACGTAATAAAGATAATAAAATTCATAACATTAATTTTTTTTATGTTCCCTTTAAAATTTTGTAAAGTTCCTTAATGACCCAAGCGACTTCAATATACTATTATTATATTTAAATTCAGCGATTAACGACGATTTTTACACTAGTAGGTGGCGACACGCTTCTGCTTTGGTCTGGGCACACTGTGCTAATGGTTTTTCCATTCGTGTATAATACATGAATAAGTAGGGGGTGTAAGCGAAAGAGAGGGATATCTCTTAAATTTGTCCATGAGTATATAACCAGCATATTTCACATACGAAAACTTGATTGAAACTCCACTAAAATTTCAAATTGATAAATGCATTTTCGCTACAGTTATATAATATATTATTATATATTATAATCATGTCCCATAGAAAAACGTTATTTTTCAGTATTCGATTTATTTATTACTAATTTGGCTGGACAAAAATAGTTTCTAACCGACTGCTAATTTGACGACGTGCATAATCTAGAATCTTCGCTAAGAGTCACAAAAAAAAGGTAAGTACGCTACACGTCAGTCAGCACTCTAAACCTTCTTCGTCTCTCAAAATTCGCAAGGAAGTTCAGTTTGACAACAGCAAGGACAACATCTAAACAGCATGCGATATCTCGATTTCTACAACCAAACTATTGCGACATTGCATGAGCCTGCAATAGAATTAAGAATTTCAAAAAAACTAACTACAAAATTATATTTTTAAACTATTGGACTAATATAATTTTAAATTACTTTAACCATTAAATGACATATTTTCTAATTCTAAAGTGTTTCGTGACTAAGTTAAAAATGTTCAAAATATAAAAATAATAACTTATTCAGAAGAACAATTTTTTATGCTATGGGGCGGACAAGTCAGTTGAGTAATCGAAAATTGTTTTATTTATTTTTTATAAATAAAAAGATTATTATTATTATTATTATTATTATTACCCATTCGTTGTTCGCACCTTGACGAAGACTGGCAGCTTTTTCCATCCACGCTGTCGGTCGGGTAATGGGCTTACGAGAGCAGCATTCGCCTGAAGGAATGAATGTAAGGCACGTCAGAATGAGAGCGAATATGAGGGTCGAATGCGAATGTAAGAAACTCCATAAAAAGAGTTCTGAATGAATCAGCGCACGGAACGGAGATATGCTGTAGTAGCAGAAAGGGTTACCAAGTGTGCAAGCTACATGCTAACCACAGTCGGAGCCGTAGGTCCTATAGACAGACCTTGACCAGTTACAGAGACACGCAGGAAGGCACGCACTACCGGAGACCTCTATAAACGGGCACCCTCTGGGAAGCGAGAACACACGGGGAGCACAAGCCATGGAGGCCTCGTAAAAAGGGTATCGTCCTGGTGGAGAAAATGGTGACCGAGTAAATGAGGGGGCTCTATAAACAGGCGTCTCCCAAACATATCAGAGTGTTAGTCGAGAATGATTTACTGCTGTTAGAATCGGAGGAACGCTGCTCTCAAACTAATGGCGAACCGCCGTGTTGGCCGTGCGTTGCGACCCGTGAGCTGCCAAAAGGAAATCCTGGGTGCAGAAGCGATCCGAGGTTGCGCGCCGAGGTGACCTGAACCATCTTCGGCTCCCGCTGATGGCAAGACGGGAGGTCGGCATCTAGCCAGTGTCGGTCAATCGGCTTAGTCGAGTGCGTGGTATTGCCTGACGCCTGCCATAAACTCTCCAGAGAGCCGAGCACCTTGTTCGGGGTGTGAGGTTCGAGAGAGCGGAGGTGGGCTAGGGTGGTAGCGCGTGCTATATCCTGGCATGATGTACCCAGTCTGGCACCGCCACCAGGCATCTGCCGGGGCCATGCCAGCTGCCCCCATAGACGGGGGGATCCAGGGGGTCGGACACGTGCCGGGACGAAGTTATTATTTACAGCATGGATTCTTCAACCGAACAGAGAAAGAGGGCAGAGAAAGGTGAGTATGTCGATGTCTTTACAGGTGTCAACACAGAAGGAAACGACGAGGAGCTCGTGATCATGCGACAAGAGATAGCTCTGGCTGAGGCTAAGACTGAGAGCATTTTCTCCATCGCCAAGGACCTAATAAAGGACATGATAGAAGCTATAAAAAAAGCAGTCAAACGTCAGTAAAACCATCAAGGATGGTCTTCCAATACTGCAGAGCAAACTCGACCTGCTCGAGGAGGGCCGCAGGACCACCTTGAAAGCCAAGAGGCTACTACTGGACAAGATGAAAGGGGCCTTAAACAGGCCACCTCCGACGCCCAAGACAACAAAGCAGGAAAAACGCCTGAACTCTACTTCCCCCAGCGAGACGCCTGGGGGACGAACTAGCAAGAAGAGGAAGGTTCATCAAAAATATCTGCCCAACCAGGGTCGGAGACGTTCTCATTGAACTGAGAAACAGTAGCGGAGACAAGGAGGCACTAGCAAATGCCATTAAAAACGCAGCGGGAACATCAGCGAGCCTGCGCACCCTGATCCCGAAAGCCAAGCTGGAGATCAGAGACATTGACTGCTGCTACACGACACAGGAAATAGAGGAGGCCATCAAGAAGGCTACAGTGACTGGAGAAGGGCCATGCGATGTCAGACTGACGAAGCCTAACAAGGCCGAGCAAAGAATGGCTATCGTTACCGTGACGGAGACGGTGGCCAGGTAGTTGTTCGAGTCGGCCCGCATCAAACTGGGCTGGGTCAATTGCAGGATTCGACGACGACAAGTCGTCGAGCGCTGCTACAGATGTCTGGGATACGGGCATCTAAGCGCGACCTGCAAAGGCCCAGACCGCAGCGCGAACTGCTACCGGTGCGGAGGGGGGCAGCTTAAAGCTGCAGAATGCGTGGCCGAAGCTGAGTGCTACCTCTGCGCTGAGACAGGAGCATACGGCGATGCAACAAAACACAGCGCTGAATCGAATGGGTGCAAGGCTTTCCGCGAAGCCCTAAAAGGAAACCACAAAAATGGTTAAGATACTGCAAGCTAACCTCTGGAGAAGCAGGACGTCTTAAGACTTGCTCAGCCAGATCTGTCTCGAGAAAGACGCAGACATCGTTCTTGTCAGCGAACAGTATCGAGACAGGGAAGGAACGAGCTGGTTCAGAGACGCCCTTGGCACCGCGGCCATATGAATCTGTAGCCCACACCGCTTCCAACCGGTGTGCCATGGATCTGGCAGTGGCTTCGTTTGGGTAAAGGGTGGAGGCGTGACCTACGTCAGCTGCTACCTCACCCCAAACGAGGAAATAGGGTACTTCCAGGCGAAACTGGACGCCCTAGAAGACGTAGTCAAAGACGTGGAGGGGGAGCTGATAGTGGCTGGAGACTTCAACGCCAAAGCTCTCGAGTGGGGAGAACCTCATCCCGATTCAAGGGGAAGACGAGTCATGGACATGGCGTCCAGACTGCGGCTGGTGGTACTTAACACCGGCACCGCGCCGACCTTTAGGAGACCGGGATGCAGAGAGACCATCATCGACGTCTCGTTCGCAACAGAACGCCTAGTTGCGCACGTGCGGGACTGGCAGGTGATCGAAGACTATACAGCCAGCGATCACCAGTTCATCACGTTCCGCGTTCGGGATGACACGCCAGTCGAAGTGGCTCCTCGGAGCCATTACCGCAGGTATAACGTTGACAAGATGGACACTGAGAAGTTGGCTCTGGCCCTAGAACGCGATCAGCAAACCCGGGTGGAGATACCGGATGGAACCTCCGCCTCAGAGCGGGCAGAGCTGGTAGTCGGCGCGATCATGCGCTTAATCCAGCGAGCCTGCAAAGAGGCGGTGCCCATCAAGAAAATAGCGGGCGGAAGACGTCCTGCATATTGGTGGACGGACGAGATTGCGGACCTGCGCTCAAAATGCCTTCATCTAAGGCGCGAAGCAAGAAGAAGGCAAAAAAGAGGCAGGATCCCAACGCTAGCTTGAAGATCGCTGAACATCAAGCGGCTAGAAAGATCCTCGGCCGGGCAATCCTGACGAGTAAGAGGAGATGCATAGAGAGACTGCGGGAGGATCTTAACAGCGATCCATGGGGACGAGGGTACAAAATAGTCATGCGCAAAGTGGGGGCGTTTGCCAAGAGTGCCCCTTTGAGCCCAGCGGCTATGGACGAAATTGTCCGTACCCTGTTCCCAGTCCATCAAAAACGACCGGATAGCCCGTAGGAACCGCTGACGATAGAGATTCCGCCTTTCACAAGGGTGGAACTCGACGCAGCGGTAAGAACGTTTAAAAACAAGAAGGCACCGGGACCAGACGGGATTCCGGCCGAGGGGCTCAAAGCAGTGGCAAAAAGCCACCCTGAGCTCTTGCTTTGCATGTACAACTCTTGTCTCCAGGCAGGAATTTTCTATTCTAGCTGGAAAGAGGCAAGACTGGTCCTAATAAGTAAGGGCAAAGGACCAACTGACGCGGCAACGTCGTATAGACCTCTGTGCATGTTGGACACTCCCGGGAAACTCCTGGAAAAGATGATAAGACCCCGGCTGCAGGCGGCGCTGCAAGCAGCCGGTGACCTCTCTGAAAAACAGCACGGCTTTCGGAGAGGAAAGTCTACCATAGATGCGGTCCAGGAGGTAGTGGAGGTGGCCAGGAGCACGGAAAGCGGGAATCACTTTTCTCGACCAATCTGTCTCCTGGTGACGCTAGATGTCAAGAACGCCTTCAACTCGGTGAGATGGTCCGACGTGCTGCAGGCTATGGAGCGTGACTTCAAGGTACCACAGTACCTTCTCCAAACCATCGGAGACTACCTGAAGGATCGCTTCATCCTGTACGACACCTCAGAGGGACAAAAACGACGAGAGATGACGGCAGGAGCGACCCAGGACTCCATTCTGGGGCCCGACCTGTAGAACATCTCCTACGATGAGTTACTCAGGTTGGAGATGCCAGAGGGCTGCTCCCTGGTCGGGTACGCTGATGACGTGGCAGTCACCATAGTAGCGAGGAATATGGAGTTAGCGCAGTCGCGGCTCGACCAGGTCATGTGCCGCGTCCGCCGCTGGATGGGCGATCACGGGCTTGAGCTAGCGGAGGCCAAAACCGAGATCGTGCTTCTGACAAAAAAGCACACACCAAAAATACAGGAGTTGAAAGTTGAAAGAATTAACTGTGCAAACAAAAGCAGCAGTGAAGTATCTGGGGGTGATGCTGGATACAAAGCTCACCTTCGGAGAACATATACGGAAAGCAGCGGACAAAGCGGCCGTAGTGACGGCGACCCTGAGCAGGGTGATGGCCAACATTGGCGGCCCTCGCCCCTGCATTAGACGTCTGTTGCTGCGGACTGCGGAGGCCATTATGTTATACGGCGCAGAGGTCTGGGCCGATTTGCTGCGATGCGAAATCCATTGCAAGTGCGTGGGATCGGTCCAACGTCGATGCGCACTACGAGTGGCAAGCTTGTACCGCACGGTCTCGGAACCGGCCGCCCTAGTAGTAGCGGGGGTCATACCAATTGACCTCCTTGCCCAAGAGCGAAAGTTCATCCACCAAAGAAAGGGAGACCTTGGCCACGCGAAGGCCAGGGAAGAGGCTAGAGAGCAGGCCTTGCTCTCATGGCAGTAGCGATGGGAGCAGGAAACGCGCGGACGGTGGACGGAAAGGCTGATCGGCCAGCTTTCTCCGTGGATCGGTCGCCAGCACGGCGAGGTTAACTTTTACCTTACCCAAATATTGACTGGTCACGGATACTTCCGCACATACCTCCATAAAATGGGCAAGGCGACGGACCCGCGGTGCCTATACTGTGCGTCGCCGAAAGATGATGCCCTCCACACATTCTTCGTCTGCGAAAAGTGGAGGGACGAGAGAGTGGGCCTGGAAGATGATGGCGTCCGCCTAATGCCGGACGACATCATCCCCCATATGCTGGCTCGCAGAGAAACTTGGGAAAAGGTGGCCTGCTGTGTCGAAAAAATACTTCGGCACAAGTGGGCTGACCTCCAATAAAAAGAGGCCGAAGCAGAAGTGTGCCGTAAAGGTAAACGGCTGACCCCACCCCGAAGTATTCTTCAACGTCTGTGCCGGGGTGGTTTCAAGGTCAGGGAATGAGGGGTCTCCTCGGTGGACTCCCGTCGGTTCCGGTCTGCAGCGGTTGCTGTGGAGCGCAGCTGGCGGGTCTGCACTGAGGAGGTGGGTTTAGTGGGTAGTCCGAAGGTAAGTGGGAGTCCCACACTTTGGGTAAAACCAGGTCGGCGATCAAGCGCTTCCCCCCCCCACAAAAAAGATTATTATTATTATCATCATTATTAATATCTTACAGTATGGCCTCAGAGTATTAAATATTTCAATCTCCTTTTGGAAAGATCCAAAATTGATATGTCGATGATAAAAATAAAAGCTTTTGACAATAGTAAATTATACAACTGGGAGCGAAAGTTGGCTTTTTCAAGCGTAATACATTTTCTGTTTGTGCCCTTATGCATTAGGTACATGATATTAAACAATGGCTATTTTTCAACGAATTTTAGAGGCCTATCAAACAGTGTCACAAGGCACTTTTTCGGTGTTGGAACGTGGTTTTGCATTGTTCTGAACATGTACAATAAGAAAAAAAAGTTGCGGGCGCGTGTCCCAACATTTGTTTTTATCGGTTTCTGCAACTAGAAAAGTGCATTTTTCTCGTATAATTCCCCATATGTACACACAAAAACACTAAAAAGGCCTTTCTTGAAAAGGCCTCAGGCTTGAAAAACTCTACTTTCGCTCCCCTTTTTTGCAGGCGTAAAGCGTGTTTTCTATGCACGTGTCATGATAAAGGTTTTTTATTCTTCAAACGAATTTTCTTCCCTTGTAGAACTTCCCCCTCAGATCATGCATAAACATCCAATAAGCTCCAAAATCACCCGCACCGTTCTTTATTTTAATTTGAGTGCCAGTCCACGTAATGAGAAAGAAAAACTTTGCCTTCTTCAATTTAATTGCCCCCTTCCGCAATCTCGATTCCTCCCGCTGAGCAGTAGCAGCAGCCGTTTAGCGGCCGTAAAAGTGGCCTTCTTTATCTCCATCTCGGCTTTGCTTAACTTCCGCGCGCACTCATAACGAAAATGAAGATAAAACACGTTGCGCCGTGTAATCGAAGCTCTTGTCCTCGACGAGAGAAGCCAGGGGTAGGAGGTGAATAGAAGCCCGTACAAAGAGGAAATATTGACCTTATACTCGAGGTATAAGGATGCTCCTGGAGGAAATCCGAAGCGCGGCGGCGCTGCAACTACTCGAAGGAGCTCTTGCTTTCACAGCTGCGCTAAACGCGTCATCGAAATTATTGACGAGCACTAAGCCTCCGGCCTAGTAATAATATAACGACGAGCCCTTCTCTGCTGTATATCCAGCGCGAAGCCGCGAGAGATAGCGATGCCGGCGCTTACCGCAGTCAGCTATACCGAAACTTTTACGCGCGCACGTTATTTACTGTCGCGGCCGTCGATTTTACGCGTTTTTAGTTCGCTCGTCAGCACGGCCTGGGCTCTTTCATCGCCGCTCGCCCTTCGAGAGAACGGCGGAAAAGTCTCGTTTAAGTCGTCGCAGCGTCGTCGTTCGTTTTAATCTTAGCGTTTCGCTGCAACAGCAGCAGCAGAGAAAAATCGAAGGGCAGCCGCGGCAGGGCATGGAGAACTCGAGGACGGCGAAATAATCTCGAAGCGCCGGGGGAAGTTGATTCGATACTACATCTTACTGTCGTTCGCTTCTTTTATCCCTTCTATACTTACTTATTTCATGACTTTCGCTTATCTTTTACAGTTTTACCGTAAAACCGCTTTTTACGGAGTTCGGGCCACTTGCCCTCCCCCGCGAGAGTTTTCTCCTTTTTCTCTCCGTCTCGCAGGACGTTCTGTGCGATACGGACGAAAAAAGAGCGGCTCGTACGATCGGCGTTATACTATTATGTCGCTCGTCGAGCCTTTGGAAGGACCGTAGCGATTTTTTCCCGATTTAACCGCGCATCGGCATTCGAATTTTATTTTTCGATCGGCGGTGCAGGAAGCAATAATAGCGACGAGCGAATAAAAAATCGGAGGGCTCGGATAATAAAGCCATTATGAGAGACTTACTACTTACTGCGACGGGAAAATCTATAATTCATCTAATCCAACATCAAGATTATTGGGAGCGGCGCGGCTTTAATTTAAAAGAATCTGTCAGAGCTTCAATAACGAGCAAATCAATACGCGCAATCGTTTATCTTTTCTCCGTCTACTTATCTTATAATCTTCGAGGGGTCGGATCGACTCGCGTCGGAGATTTCTAGAGAGAGGAAGACTTCCCGAGCTGTGGGAGGAGAGCTGACGAGACGAGAGGGAGAACAGTGATCGCGAAGTAATAATCCAAAATGGATAAATCACCAGTCGAACTTGTTCGAAGAATATTTTACGGCGCGCTTGAACAACTCTCTCGCTGCATACTTTTCATCGCTATTCGCTCTGATTAAATATGCGCGTATATATTTCGAGGGCAGAGGCAGAGCCGGGGAGCAAAGTATAAGGTATGAAATTACTCTATCGCCGGGGATCCTCTTTATTTTTACCCTCTCTGGGTAATTTTATTTGCAATTTAATTTCTACCAGCCGAGATCGAGCTTTGAAAACTTTATCGAGATAAGTCGCTGTGTATACCTTCTGGTAATGCGAAATAAGCTCATTTCGAAGCTGATGAGATCAGCGCTGCTTTGAGCAACGTTAAATTAGTTATAGAATCGCATTTGATCCAACAAAGATAGCCAGATGAAATAATTTATACTCCCAACAATGGCATGTACGAGAGCACTGTTTGCGCGCGAATATTAAAATATTCAGGCGTCTATTTTTTTTTCATCTCACTGTAGGGTCTCGCCTGAAAACACTCGGACTATTTTCAGTAAACACAGAGAGAGAAAGAGAGAGAGAGAGAGAGAGAGAGAGAGAGAGAGAGAGAGAGAGAGAGAGAGAGAGAGAGAGAGCTAGGGGGCTTGCGGAGCTCCGATTCCCGCTGTGCGCTCGCGCATGCATACAGCGGTGAAAAAACAGGCGCGCGTCTCTATATTCCGCAGCGGCGAAAGAAATCGGCAACATAATTCAAACGAAGCCACGATTCGTATCTCGGAGTCATCGGGGGGAAAGCTCTCGGATATTACATTATTTAACGCGGGATAACTTTGCGAAGCAAAAAGTCGAGCGCGAAAAAGCGACTCTGGGGGAGAAGCCTGTCGGAGAGAGCGGGCTGAGAGGGAGGAAGAGGGAAGGAGAGTGGCAGAGTGCAGAGAGAGAGAGAAAGAGAGAGAGAGAGGTAGAGAGAGGTGTAAAGACGAGGGCTGGCTCGCGCGCGCAGGGGATAAGACGCGCGCCCGACGTCGAGGTGAGTCGGCAAGTACGCGCAGAGGCTGCTGCTGCTACTGCTGCTCTTGGAAATAAGAAATGTCATTAAAGTTTCTCTCTGTCGAACCACGTGTCGATTCTCCTCTCTTCCGTTCTGCTCTCCCTCCCCCTCCTCCTCCTCCGCCTTCTTCCTCTATTCCGGGCGCCGCTGCGCACTCCCTTTCACACTTACAGGCGGAGCCTCGCTGTATGATACTCGCGCGCGTACAGACACACACACACAGACATAGCTAACCTCCGCGTTTTTCGCCAGTTCCGGGAAAGCTTTGCTCCCACTTTTTTCAGTCTACTCGGCGGCGGGCGTTTTATTTCGCGCCCTCGCCCGTTTTCCTTTCACCATCTTCTCTGATTATTTTTCATTCCGCGCAGGCGGACACCGCGGCGACAAGGGGCCCAGCTATATCTGCATTGAAAATGAAGGGCTGAAACCGAAGAAAGACATTCGAGGGCCACGCGCTCCTTCCCGCCGTACGCGCGAATCTCTGTGAGCTTTTTAACACCTTCTTCTTCTTCTTCTTCCTCTTTTGCATACTTCCTGCCCCTCTCCTGGCTTTTAACTTTTCTTTGGCGCACGACTACTTGCGCGCGGCAGGCGACGTTTTTCCTCTTTTCTTCTTCCTTTTTTATGCTCGACCTGTTCTTTTTCCCCTTTTTCCGTGTCAATTGCTGTAAGACTTGTCAATTATACGAGTCAATTGGCTGGACGAAATGCTACCAGCCCGGAATTACCAAGCGCGTGCTTGCTGCTGCGGAGCTTTTTACGGGTTTCGCTGCTATACTATACCGCGAGCAAAAATCCTGGCTTGCCGAGCTCGAGATTTCATTTAAATGGTCTTTTGTTATGGAGAAAGTTTTGTTAGCGTGCCGGGGTTTCTGATTTGCTTAGAAACGCTGTAGCCATTCTCAAACTCGTGAGATTGATTCAAATATGTCTGAACGGAAGCACGGGAAAGGTCCGAGTAGGCTGTAAGATATCAGAACCCTTCACGATCCGCGATGGTTTAAAACAAGGAGATGGGCTCTCTACGGTGCTGTTCAACTTAACGTTAGAGTATGTCGTTAGAAAAATGCAGGTTAGCCAGCTGGGTGCTACGCTTAATGGAACAACGCAGTTACTAGGCTACGCAGATGATTTGGATATACTGGGGGATTGTAGGGAAACGGTAGCAAGAAACGCGGAAATCCTCATAAAAGCGGCAGAGTATACAGGGTTAGAAGTGAGTGAATCAAAAACAAAGTACATGATTGTGGATAAACTAGGCATCTACGCCGTGAGTAATTTACTTAAGTCGAGGCTGTTGTCTAAAAAC